>JAQFXP010001033.1:0-22184 GCA_034693685.1 Belba bartosi
ATTTTTATTAAACATGTTAAAAGAATACCTTTAATGTTTTACATAGTCAATATTAAATGTACTTGTTTAATTTAAAATTTTAAATTGCAAAAAGTCAGCTAATCAAATATTAATGGCGGAGTTTCATAGAGGGAGAATGAGTTGCGCCAGAGTGCTCAGATTTCTACTATCTCGATTTTGATCACACATTTCTGAAACTGACTGTATATGAACAATTTAAGAACAAATGTAGCATAGTAATTAATGTACTTTATTCTGTATCATTGTATTCACACAATGTGATTTATTTTAGCTAACTAGTTGCTTGTTATAAAATATTCTATTCATTTAAACTTGTAAATCTTATTAATATTATTTATTTTAAAAACTTAAAAAAAATTTTCAATGACAAAAGCTTTTCTTATAAATGCCAATCATAAATATTTATTTTAAAATATGCACATGCTAGTACGCATGCAGTTGCCAATCGTTATTTTAGTTGCAATAAATGCCACTTTTGAGCCACATTTTAGCAAACTTTTTATTCATTAGTTATTTATTTTGTTCAATTTGTCCATAAAATTTATTACAGTATTTAAGTGCTTGTAATTAAAATTCTTAGAGAAATTTTAACCCTTTATATACAATATAAAAAATTTAAATTTTATTTTTAATTGGCATTGTAAATTTCTTAAACAACTATTCAATTGTGTCGAACAAAGATATAATTTGATTCTAATTGAAAGCATAATTTAAATTCTTATGAAAAATGTTTTAATAGAGTCAATAAATATATTAGTTAGTCTAGTATTAACTTAAAATTTATTTCACAATTGTATAATTTTTAGTATTAAACAACTAAATGACATTACTGGCATTTACTTACAAATAAAAATTAAATGTTGGTTTTTTATTAAATTAAATAAAAATACAAAAACTAGATAACTATTATCATAATGCCTTTATGTAACTTCAAGAGCAGTGGTAATAACAAATATTTGGTTTTTGTATGATTTATAAACTACTAAAATTAATCATATTGATCTATTGATTTATTGATTTTTTTTAATTAGCTACTATAATAACAATAACTATAAATATTTAATTTAAAACAACTATTATAATGTAAATATAGAACTTAAAGTTTAAGAATATTTGCAATTTTAGTTTTAATTTTGTAAACTACTTATCTAGGTGTTTAAAAAAAACTAACCATGATTTTTTAAAAATATCATACAGAAAACTTTAATAATTATCACTGATTAGCAAGCTATGTGCAATAGAAATTTTTAAATTTTTAATTTGGTTTAAATTTAGATTTAAATAAACGAAATAACTCTCTATTAAGTAGTAAGCAATCTATACCTCTATATAATTCTTAATAAATATTTTTAAATTAATTCGAATAAATATAGCATTAAATTTCAAATTTTTTAAATTTAATTAATTTAAAACTTTTTTTAATTTTTAAAATTTATTCTCACTTATTTTTTTTCAAATATATTTCTAACCAATTAAATTTAAAATTCAATGTAACTAGGTACAAATTACTAGCTAAGTACAAATTTATTTTTAAAAATAAAATCATAAATATACTGAAGGTAATAAATACTCTTAACATGTACTTATATTTGCGTTTCTAGTAATTAATAATTAAAAATTTAATATTTAAAACATATTTTTGTTTTTAATAAATTATTTTAAAATACACTCAAAACCGCTTATAACAAATTAGCTTAAAACAAACAAGATTATAACAAACTAGTACTCAGAAACCGAGTACTGCTTTACATTAGAAATAGTCTGAAAGTCCGTAAATTGATATATCAATACAATTCCAAAGTATAATCCCGTTTAATAAATTAACTTTGTAAATTTGTTATTAAAGTATTTTTTGGGTTGTATTGATATATCAAAAATTTTCCCGATTTACAAACTTTCTGGTCATAACAAACCGGATTTTAATTAACCAAGCTGTTCGTATTAAAAAGTTGTTGACTAAATCTCAACATCAACAGTTTTTAAGTACAAGATAATTAATTTTTATTATTTAATGTTTAAACCAAATTGTGAAAAAATAATGCATTGATTGTCGGATTAGTGAAATTATACAGTATGAATTTATGAAGGTTATCTAAATTGTAAATTGGCAGATGTAATAAAATATTAATAATCAAATTATGCAATAATTTATTTGATTCGCTTTTGTTTAAACGAGAGATACCTTTCGGCTTCAATTCGAAACGCAAATTGAAAATTATGAGTGAATACAAATACGAATACTTAAGAAAAAATAATTAAATCAAAAAAAGTTTCTCTCACAATCTATCAAAAGAAAAAAAAATTAAGTCTGAAAAACAAATTTCAAAATCGCATAGAATAGGAATTTGTATGGTATTGAAAAATGTCAGTAATTTGTTTTAATTGCTTTTTAACTAACAAACAATTTCTTCATCTAAATCAGTTTGCCAGAAAAAGGCAAAAACAAGTTTTTAAAGCATTCTTTAGCATTTTGGCATTTTCAATTCAATTTGTTGAACAAAAAAAACTTTCTGACTATTCAGTAGTAAACTTGAACTACAAAAAGAAACAAAACTGTTTACTCTTATCTAATCAGTGATCACAAATATATTTAATTAAAGACCAATTTGGCAAAGTAAATATTGTTTAGAAATATTGTAATTTAATTAAAAATTTATTATGCTAATTATTTTTTTTAATTAAATAGACATAAATTAAATATATTAAATGTTTAATTAAATAATAGTTGTGCTAACTGTTAGCTAGATAAGTTTTATCATAATTAGTATACTAATGTATAATTCTCATAAGTTTCTTTTTAGCAAGAATATTTTAAACTATAAATAAACAAAAAAAAGTTAATTATTTTAATTAAAATAAAAATTAAATAAAAGTAAAATAATATTTAAATTGTTTTATACTTAACAAATACTGAAACGATTTTTATAATAAATATTTCAATTAATTTTGTTTTATAAAAAATAATTGAATCATTAAAAGTTTCTAACAATTTAACTTTAATACCCGGGGCATTAAAATAGCTTTCGAAAAATCCAGTGCCGCCTATACTAACCCATATCACTAATATATAGATTAGTTTACGCAACAAAACATTGACTAAAATATAGTATTATTTTTAATTAATTTTAATTATTTTTAATTTTTTAATGAATTTTAACACTTATCCAAAACGTGATATACCTATAAATCAAAACATTTTCGAAATAAATAATTAAAAATGCGATTACTTTTAAATCGGGAATAGTTATGGACACAATGGGCCGGTTCTTCGAGACCGGAACCATTGACGGCAAACATTCGAGTTTTGGTGAATACGACGAATGTCTGGACATCGAGAGTCCCGAAGACAAGGGTTTGATAGTGAAGGGCCAGTACTGTCTGGTAAAGGTGATAGTGCCGTATCCGGCGGTCAGCTCATACTCATCGGGCGATCCGTACGACCCCCTATTCGACGAGAAGGGCATAACTCCATTCAAGTACTTTAATGGTGCGAACGCTACGACTGTGATCCGAATGATTGAAAACCTCAATATATACAACGGTTCGGCCTTTCGGTTAGGCCTCTGTACGCCTCATCTCTGCAAACGCAATGAAGTCAATGAGTTCATCAATAAAGGTTAGATTTTGACATGTACTATTTATACAGTGTATATAGACACTAGATATATATTATAATATGTGAATAATGATTCTAATATAGGAGTATAATATACAGTCAATTTTTATATATCTACTGTCTGTACTCATACAGTATACATACAGTATGTACTGTATATAATACTACTGGTATATACTGTAGTATCTTAGTAGACTGTATATTATACTGTTATAAGGCATTAGATTGATCATTCACATATTAAATTGATCATTCACATATTAGATTTATTATTCACATATTAGATTGATTATCTATTATATTAGCTAGATAAGATCAGGATACAATCATTATGTTAATAAATTATTTATTTATTTAATTATTTATACCTTTTTTATCCTAAAGTTCTTTATCCGATAACTCGATTACCATTAGAAGTGAGTCGTTATTGCGAACGAAGAGATAAATCGGAAGACTTTACAGTTCTTCAGATCATTGCAATGTAAGCAATAGTTTTGGTTTTTTACGTTTTACTCAATATGTTGTAAACCGAGTCTCGATTTGTTTTTGTTATTTTACTTTTTATAACTACTTAATTAAATTAACTATAATTAAGTCTCATTGACACAAATCATTAATGAGTGGCATATGATTAAAATTTTAGCTATTTTTTGCCAAAAATGTTTTATTACAGTATAAAACATTTTAAGAGTATTACATAAATAAGTTTTTACTTTTCATGTATTTTCCACGTATTTTCTTAAGTATTGTATAAATAATACATAAATATAGCAATAATTTTGAAAAATAGAGATTTTTCAAAACATTAGATTTTTATTTTGTTGCAGTTTTGAACTCTCTAAATAACAAAATTATTTTTACCGCAGTAAATGATTAAAATCTACCAAGGCTAAAATCAATTTGCGATTGACAGAATTTTGAATTTAAATATTTGACTACTTTTGAATTTCCATTAAAAAGTAATTAATTTTAAGAAAAAAAACTTTACTCTTTGATGTTTATCTTGTTAAATAAATATTAACAATAAAATTCTTTTTAATGACAAAATATCATTGCAATAATCATTGTTTGCTTGCTAAATTAAATAATTTCAAATTTAATTATAATAATTAAAAATATTGAAAAATTATATAAATATTAATGGCCTTGGTTGTAATTTAATATGTTTAAATTTAAAGAAAAAATGTATTTTTGATTAAAAACAGGTCACTAAAACTATCTTCGTCAAACTTTACACGTAATTATAAAATACACGATTTTTACTGAATTACACAATAAAGTAGAAATAACTCATTTCAAAAGTATTTGAAAAATTAGTTTGTTGGGTTGGACTATTAAAATTTAGTCAAAATACTCTTTATGTTTTACTTGTTCAATTTTTAAAAAATATATTTATTACTAATTATCATATATGCTAAAAATGAGCTATAAGTGTCAAACAATGCAAATTTACTGAAATGATGCAAGCTTATTTTTAATTTATTCATAATCTCAATGTTAGTATTTGAAAGCATTAAACTTAAAAAAAAGTTTTTAAGTTTGAATTTTTTATAATTAATTTTTATAGTAATCTTATAAATGTATAGCAGAGCATAAATGTAATCTTAATTGTAAAACATACCTGTCTTGTTATACAACAGAAATTTCAATAATTATATATTTTTTGACTCGATGTTAATTATAACTTAATAATAGTTTTCATAACTTTTACTGAACATGACTCATATTGCTAGTGCCAAGGTGCCTGAACATGTATTACGTTTTTGACGTAGTGTTTGGGTATTAAATATCGGATATCGGATAAACATATAACTTAATACATGTGATTGTTCAGGTACCTTGGCACAAGCAATAGAAAATTTTTAGTAATATATGTAGTGATCAAATAATAAATAAATATTAGACTAATAAAAAATATATAAATAATATATAATTATTACCAGAGCTACTTTTACTGTATAGTTAGCACATAAAAAGGGCATATCTGCAATGCACTAAAATACAAGTCTTAGAACAATGCAGATACATTGTTTTAGTATGTTTTACAACATATTCAACTATTTAAGCACTATTTATGCAACTATGTTGTATCTTAGAACTTTGAACAAAAATTTTCCTATGCTTATGATTTAATTTGGAGTTTTTAGCGTTTATGAACAAGTTGCAAAGTTTTATTAATTTGCACTTAAATATGTTGTATTGTATTAATTAATATATTTAGACTTGAACGAGTTCATTATTTATTTATTTATTTATTTTTGTATGTCAGTGAACGAGTCAATCGATTAAGAAATAACTGTTTTTATGTTGAAATCAAACGATGTTTTTATATCAATAACTAAACATTATTTAAACTTTTATTTATTAATATGAAAACATCGTTTGATCTCATTTTTAAAACAATTATTGATTGAAAGGAAGAGAGAGTGAGAAGGAGAGATGGATATTTTGTACTTGTTAACTGCTAGTTTAGCAAAGTTTGAAATCTATACATATTTTTGATTGATTAGTACAAAATTTAATAGACCTATGCAATATCAAGCAAAATTTAAAGTTTCAAGGTAGTACAAAGCATTTTACTAATTATAACGATTTTATTTTATAACTTTAATTTATAAAATTTATCAAGTTAGTTTTTTAAATATAGTAAATTAACTTTAATAAATTATCAATAATATACCGGTATATATATAAGAGTACAATGTTGTTTATTAGAAAATCAAATAAAATTGTACTCGTTTAAAATTATAAACTAAAGAAAACTAACAATTATTAAATTTGAAACTTTTAGGGCAATCGTAGCACTATTAGCAATCATAACGATATCGTCAACCGGTATCGAAATCTATAATATAATATACGAAAAGAGTATAATCGAAGACAACAACAATTTAGGGGACGTTAAGTACGCACCGGAGGAACCTCCGATAGTGTCGCCATATTATTATGTCTTCTCATTAGTCACTAATACTCGGGAACTGTTGGCCAAAAACAATAGATTTGCCGCTTTGGACACAATTAGACTGTTTGTGATCATGCACATTTATGTGTTTCATCTGTACAACACTTGGGCCACAATAGGCATTGTCACTCTGAAGAGGGCTTTCGCTACCTTTCCCTCATTGGTCTTAGAGTACGACAGATACACCACAATGAGGAACACGCTAATTTTTGATATTTTATTTATTATGAGGTTGGTAATTAATTTAATAACATAAATTTTTATTAATACTTAATTTTTGTGGTTGCTAAAGTTTTATTTTGTTATTAGCTAAATTATACATGTGCAAATAAAATAAAATAAAATAATTAATGATTATATAATAAAAATTAAGATTTAATTAAAATAAAATTGTTATTATATTTTTATTAATTTTATTTAACATTAGCAAATAATTTTATTTATTATTAAAACAATTATATTTATAATGATAAAAACAAGGCTAATTGTGTTATTAACTTATTGTATTAGCATTATAAGCTTATAAAATCATTAATATTTTATTGAAATTAAAGTTAAATATAATATTAATAAAAATTTATTTCTTACTTTTTCAGTGGTTTTATACTCGCAAACAGTATATTAGGAAAACTTTCTCGAAATGCCGGAAATTTTAATTATTTCAAATACCTCGTCAGCCGATACTTAAGATTTGCTGTTCCTATGTTTGGCTCAATTATATTCTTCCTAATCCTGCCGACGCTGGGCAGTGGCCCGATATGGGATGAGGGCGTCCAGTGGGTCAACAAGGGGTGCGAATCACCACTCGTTGTCTTATTTGGATTGCTATTCATTAGCAATTATAACGATCAGTTGGGTATTATGGAAAGGCAGGCGGCTGTGCCTTATGTAAGCTAAATTCAATTTAAATAAATTAGCTAGTTTATAACTTTATATCGACAAAATACAATGCAATACAGTTTATCCCGCTTATTGTAAATACCCGCTTATAGTAAACAATTTGCTAAACCAAAGTTTAAATAAATTATAGAATTTTGATCGTTTATAGTGAATCCCGCTTATGGTAAACAAAATTTTACAAAAACAAACTATCTACTATGATATATTCGGAACAGACTGTATATTAGTATAAACAAAACGACATAAGTCTAATATATTTTGTTTATTGTCTACCTTCTAGTGCAACCCATCAACTTGGTTAGTATCAGCCCTGTTCCAACTGCACATACTGGTGCCGGGTCTGGTAATAATCTACTATAAGTGGCCAAAAAAGGGTCTGTACGCAATTGGGGGCGCAATAGCGGTGGGAATGCTGTTAAGCATAGCACCGACACTCATATTCCGAATTGTGCCGCAAATGCAATACATCCAAATCGAGTCATACGAACAACTGTTCCAATCATTTACTTGGTATCACTTGTCGACCACTCAATATATTGTCAGTTTCTTAGTGGGAGTGGTCGGCGGGTATATGATTAGACAGGACTTCAACCTTCCGGTCGAGTACGAAGTGATCGGTTGGTCAGCGAGTGTGCTCTCCATTGTTGTCGTCTTCATGTGGAGCAACACCTTCTGGAAGCCCCAGAAGTCGGCCGCACTTTACAGTGTTCTCCTGTGGTTTACATTCGGCAAACTGTTCTTCGCGGCCGCCTTTGCCTGGATTTTCTTCTGCCTGTGCACCGGCAGAGCTCGTATGTCAAAGTTTAATACTCTTTATTGTTTGTGCTAGCTTGCTTTTTTGAAATTAATTTTTAACATTATCAATTCTACCAGTTTATAAAAATAATTTGTGTTTTATTTATATTTTAACCAAATTTTAATGATTTAATTAATCAATTTAAAAGTTGAAATTAATATTTTATTTTGAAAGTTAGTTGCCAAGTAAATTTTTAGCTAGATTTTGTTCTTAAAATTTTCAAATTTACATTTTACACTTGTACAATTTATGCTTAAATAATTGAATAATTAAGTAAAGATATAATTTTAGAAACACTCAATTATCTTCTATCATGGTCAAACTTCCAACCATTCGCCCGATTGTCGTTTTCATTTTTTATGGTTCACTTCATGATTATCATTCGTCGCGTATTCACTGTTAAAGAGACTATTACTATGTCTGACGGACTCATGGTTTGTATATTTAATTTTTTTAATTAACCAATTAATTATTAATTTAATTTTAAGATAATTTCTACAATTAACATTTTATTTAATTAACAAGGTTGTTTTGATAAGTGTAAAGTAGTAAAAAAATAAATATTAGACTTTAAGGATAACCTTGATTAATTTCAAAAATTATTTGACAAATTATTTAAAAATTTGTTTTGAAATATTTATTAATACATGTTATTATTTATTTATATTGGGGGAATTTACCAAGTTTGATATATAAATTGAATTGACATTGAATATTAAGATATAATAATTAATGATTACAGATTGAAAACTCCATTATCGACATCATGGTAACATTTTGCCTTGCCTATGTGTTCTATTCACTAGTCGAAGCGCCGTTTACTAATCTAATGACAATTTGGTTAAAAAAGGACGTGGATGAAAATGATAACACGTTCAAAAATGGTGATGCGCATGCTATTAAAAGTTTGCCATTATATGAGAAACGAGATTTGGGACACATTAATGAAATCGAATTAGAAGAAGACGTCAATAAAAATACCGATTTTGAAACGATTAGGATTTGAGACAATAGTTATGACTAGAAATTAGTTAAAAGAAAAGACCATTTATTCGACAAAACATTAAAAATTTTGTAAAAATAGTATTCAATTAATAAGCAATTCTAATGTCATTACAATTACTAAAATATATTTTAATGATTGTAATTGAGTTATAATTTTTTGAATAATACAGTAAATGAAAGTAAATGTGATTTCGATTCTATAAATATCATACTTAAGGATAATTACAGTAAATCTTTGAAATCAAATACACACTAAATCACAACAACAGAAACAGCAACAACAACAACAAAAAGAATTTTAATTTATTCATTATTTTTTATATATCTTTTTCACAATTTGTTATCTTTAATACAAATTTAAATTAAGAAAACAAATAAATTAATCAATTTTATTGACCAATAGTGTTGACTAATATATATTATCCGTAATAATTATAAACTCCGGTTTTGTTTTGAATGTTAGTGTCGGGTATTTTATGGTTTACCGGATATAGATTCTGGTAATGAACCGAAAATATATCTTGCTTAATTGTTAGTGGCTTGAGATCATAGTAAGGCATTACACGAGCACTAATAGCTGGTTTCAAATCACATTTTGCAAACTCATATTTGACTTTTTGTGGCGCCAGACGTATGTTTGGATAAGGTGTTGGACAAATTGTTATTGAATATTTATCCCGAATGCTATTTGATAATTTTAATTGAATTAAATCAAATTTATTCATTCATAATCAGATGTTTTGGTTTTTGGTACAAAATAGAAAATAAAATTTTTTTAATGTCTTAACTCAATTTGATTAATATTTTATTTTTTAACACAAAGTGATTTATACTTGTTTTAAGTTTTAAAAAAAGCAATATTAAGTATATAATTATCAAGTTAAAGTTTTAAAACTTTGATTTGATTTAAGTTAATATTTTGCCGGAGTATAATTGGAAGGGTATTGCTATTTTGAACCGAAAACCCAAAAGCATACTGTATAATAAAATAAACAATATTGGTATCAACATCACAAATATTAACATATTAATAATTACTAATTAACAATTCTAATTTAGCATTAACTGGGTAAACATAATATTTATTTTTTAAATAACAATTATGTCTTTAGCTTAAAATGTATCTTTTATCTTTTGCAAATTTTTAGAACACACATTTGTCATCAAGGAAAAAAATTTGGTTTTATATCTTTGTAAAATTTCATATGTTCACTCAGACATAAAACTATAATATATTGTCTAATGTTTTCTACTTTAAGACAGATATTCACAATTATAAATTTTAAGCAAATGTTGTTTTTTAAGCTAAACTCTATGGAAAAATTAATTTTGTTTAAACTAACTTAATCTGTGTTTTTTATTTAGCAAAATAAGATAATCTGGCAAAAATCTGCTTCATATAAATACCTGGGATCTATGTGACTCATATAATTAATTTCAATAATTGAAATTCGCAATTTGTAGCCTCTATTCAATCGGTATTTCTCCGATGAATTGTATCGCAACCACTCGAATATAACAGAATCAAACTTGTCAAATCGAAAGTCCATTGTAAGGAGTATTGTGTGAATAGACTTCACTACTGTTTTACTTATTGTTCGCCGAATTTTTATTGACTTTCTTTCCTCTCCAACCGTTCCGTTAATTGATAATAGAATATAGCCTTAAATTATAATAAGTTACTAAATTAAAGTTGCATATTAAAGAGAAAAAATCTAATTAATTTAGTTAAATCAATCAATGATTTATATTTTTAACTTACTCCGATTAGTACCCAAGTGTGTACCCGCAGATTGAGTTGGCGTTTTTCACAAAAGATAGTTTATGTCCTAAGAATTAATGTCATATAAAAAATTTTTCCGAATGAACATAAATGATGGATTGAAAACAATTATTGTTTTGCATAATTTTAAGCTTTTATTGTTTTTAGACAAATATTTTATTCATTTTACATTTTATTTAATTAGAATTAAGAACTGCCACGTACTTGAAGTTAAATCAATTGAAAAAACTAAAGAATTAATAAAATATGTGAAGAAAGACAGTAAAATCTTAAAATTATGCAAAACACAGATTGTCACCATTCCATCATTTATGGCCATTCGGAAAAATTTTTTATATGACATTAATCCATAGGACATAAACTATCTTTTGTGACAAACGCCAACTCAATCTGCAAGTACACACTTGGGTACGAATCGGAGTTAGCTATATATTTTCCCTATAATTCAAAAGATGGCACTAATTGTTCCATTAAAACAAATTTATAAATAATTAGCTTGTACATTTTATTTTTAAACTTTGATTCAAGTTTTTTAAAGTCTGAATTACAAAAGTATATATAAGTATTTTATATAAAACTTTTATAATCAATACTTGATCATATATTATACTTTAAATCAGAGCTGGACATATCTCATGGTCTATATGAGTCTAAGCTCAAAAGAGTTGATTAGAAATTTAACTATTTATTAAACATACAAAAACAATATGTTTGAAATGTCGAACAACTAAGTCTATAAAGTATATGAATAGATAACTAAAACATATACTAAATCGTCAAACCTGTGACCGAATCGGAGTCATTAGACATATGAAAAGCAATCTGATAGTGATGTACTGCAAACACAATAAAAACAATTTTTTAATATTAAAAACATTCAAAACAAATAAATAGTTAATTAATTTGAAAATTACAACAAAATTCATCGTTGGGCGCAGTGTCGACATAGTATCGACGCATAGTCTTCGTGCCCTTCTTGGGCGGCCCCCTGTCCCGCCAATAGTTCGGGTTCATACCCATGAGCTGGCAATTGTCATTGGTGCAATCGGCGCACCGACCCTCCAAGAAGATCTCGTAGTTCTCGCACTGATAGGCGACTGCAGTGCAATTGTCTTCCGGCTTATCTGCAATCGTTTCCGAAATACTTATTTAAATATTTCTATTCGTTTTAATACATCAGATGTACTACAAATTCAATACTTAAATCAGTTATTATAAGACAAGCCCTCGAATGCGAACAAGTTATGTCTTGTCCGCCGGTAAGTGAACTCAATTTTTGTAAAACACTCTGAGATTTTGGACAACCCGGTTGCCAATTGCCTGGGTCATATTAAAAACATATTAAATTAATCAATTACCGTAATTTGATTTTATTAACAAATGTGATCGAGTACAGTTATATATCAGAGATTGAAAAGATCGACCAATTCAGAGGGGGTATCAGAGGAGGGATTTTAAAAATTAGCTAAAAACTAAAGGAAAACTAAGGCAAAGGTAGAATAACTTTATATAATTATAATGCAATTAATTTAACTAAATTTAAACCATTTTAATATTTATCAAAAAACTCCAAAAAATCGTATGTGTACCTTATCAAATGTGAGGGGAATAAATATGAATTTTGCAAATCAGGAGAATTTTTGCCTCATCCCTCTTTCTAAATCTCTGTTATACAGACTAATGCACAGTAAAAGTTAATATACATGAGTTGTTACGGCTATACTCTAGTAAACTACCTCCATTAGGATAGAAATCATAATGACCAAGAGCTTCTTTAGTACCAAAACCTTCAGTATAAGAGAGCGCACTATCGGTATGAATAACGTCTACTGTTTGTGCGTCCGTTGGACACAAACGCATTTCTGAGTTATTGAAATGAAAACCAACCCCTAATTGATGTCAAACTTATTATTATTAAAATAAAATAATTAATTAAAATAATAGCATTTGTATTAATCACCCGCCGGGTCGAGCGCTGTAATGCGAGACATCTGAGGGTTAGTAAGCCGTTTGCCCACATAACCACTTGTATGTCCGCCGAGACTGTGGCCAATCATTTGGAACATATCGTGTTTTAAATCAAATGTCGAACAAATTGTTTCAATAAAATGTGCGATTAATGCACCCACCACTCTCGTATTAGTGGCGGCTAGATTGTACGAGGGCACTTTTGATCCTTATTTACAAATAATAATTTGTTAATTAATATGAATAAATAGTTTTACAAAAAAATTAATTTTCTGTTCAAACCTTTCTCCCAAACAACGACCACTACATTGAAGTCGTCTTCACTTTGAAGCAGAATAAAGTCTTTTAAATTCTGAAATTAAACAATTATAAATAATCAAGTTTACTTAACCATACACATTCTAAATTTGGGTTTCAAATGACCTGCTGTGTCCTGCCGTAACCGCCCATACAATTATTAGCTATTATTAGCCAGCGGTTATTGAAATATAATCTCGGTAAACGAATTTATTAAATTAATAATTTATCATATTTAATCAACTCATTAGCCGCTATAATTTAACTTAATGTTAACAGATTAAATTAATCTTAAACTTAAAAAATAAAAATTAGCAAATAATTTTATAGGCGGGTACGGGCCCTTGTAAATCAAATCCTTCCTGGTTTTGAAAATTCTTGATAGCATTTGGAGGCTGGCAAATTTTTTAAATTTTTTGCCAAAATTAGAAAATTTGCTCTAAATTTATTTTAAATTCGGATTAAATCCATTTGAATATAATTAAATTGCACAATAATTATATAGGTGTTTTTATAATTTTTTTTAATTCCCTATAATTCTTCTCTAGAATTTTAGGCAAATTTTTCAAAAAATACCCTTCCTGATTGGTCAACTTTTAAAACTGTGTACCTCCATCCATAGTGCATAACCACTTTGAAAGCCATGTACAATAAATGCTGTCCTTAGCTTTGGATTAAAACCACTCGTTCGGATCGACGCTTGGGTTGCATTCCAACTAAAATTCTTCGGTACCGACCGCTGTTCGATTGTATATAAGTGAAAATTTGGGTTTATCTGCTCGGGTGACATCGGCAATAGTGGAATTGGACGGTTGGAAAAATCAAGGTCAATGATGGCTGAGAAGCAGCCAATTTTATCAAAACAAACCGAACCCAATACGTCTATTTAGAGCATTCATTAGTAATTTAACCATGAGCATAACTATACACAGTAATTGAATATACCTTTGACTTTATTTAGCAAGCCTTTTGATTTTTTTTCCTTAACAACTGCTGGTTTCTCCGTGTTAATTTCTAGTGCAGCTTCCAAGTTAATTTCCATTTTATCTTCACCATTTATAGTTGTTTCTTATAAATTTAAATTCTAATTAAATTACTATTTTATAAATTATTAATAATTAAAATATTAGTTTAAAAAATTAAACAATATTAATTATTATTGTTATTAGTGTGTACAGGAACAATAAAATAGGAAATTTAAACTACTTAAATTAAATGTGATTTACATGATTTCCATTATTTCTATAATAATAAAGTTTAAAATAATTTAATATATAATTAATAACTATTATTAATAACTTGGCTGTAAACTTTGAAGTTTTTTTTCAGGATTTTTCTATAAAGTAGTAACTAGTGAGTATAATGATGTTTTGAGACTAAAATTTATTGAAAAATTAAAACTCATATTAAATAAAATAATTTTGAAAAAATTAACGTCGAATATAGTAACGTCAAAAATATTAATGTCGAATATAGTAAAATCAAAAAAATATTTTCAACATTACTATATTCGACATTAATATTTTCGACTTAATTATATTCGACATTAATATTTTCGACTTAATTATATTCGACATTAATATATTCGATATAACTATATTTAAAATTAATTTTTTTTACTTTATTATATTTGACGTTAATTTTTTTTTATTTTACTACATTTAATATAAGTTTTAAAATTTTAATAAAATTCAGTCTCAAATCATCACCATACTCACTAGTTACTACTTTATAGAAAACTCCGGAAAATACTCCATAGTTCACAACCAATTAATAACAAATCATAACTATTGTTTTTATTTAAAATTTAAATATATAATTTGATTAAGTTTCAATGCCGAAATGCATATACAGCAAGTCTAAATATGTATTCAAGTATATTTATATATTATATATTTCATAATTTAAAACAAAAATAAGTTTTATTATTTAAAAATAGAAGACGCTGAAAAACGTGCACTTTAAAATAATTATATTTACCCTCTTTTGGTGTATCAGTGCTCACATCTAAAGTGGTATCTAATGTATCATGCAAATTTAAAATAATTGAATTAAATTTCAAAGATAATTGATTTGTGAGTTTGGTGCAATACCTTTTAACTTGTTACCCTGACCCACTACTCCACTAGAAACTGTCTTTTTAACTTTATTGGAAAGACCCAATAGCCAACCGCCCGAAGAGCCTTCAGTAGAAACATCTAAACCTCCCGTGCCCAGCTCTGACTTAAAGTTCCGGTCATTTTTTGCAACTTTAACATTTGCATCAGAAGTAGTGATCGTTTTATTTTTGGATTTTCTACACTCAATGCACACAACATTCAAAATTAAAAGTATAATCAAAACTGTTCTCATGTTTTGATTTTTGATTAAAAGACATATTTAATTAAATTTCTATTTTAAACGTAATTTCCAATTTAATTACATAAAGTCTGTCAACAAAAAGTTTTAAACACTTTTTAATAATTAAATTCTGTTAAATTTAAATTAAAATATAAAACTTACGAATTTAAATTCAAAATATAATAAACAAAGTTATGAGCTCATTTTTTTCTAAACCTAAAATTCTATATTTAAAAATACAAATTACCAAAAAATTGCTATCTTCATTAATTCACAGTTACAAACAAAACTAGTTAATATTTCACAATTATTAGCATTTTTTATGCAATTAAATACTAAAAATATTAATTTTTGTATTACAAATACTTTTAAATATAGTTTTTGATTATTTGTATAAGATTATTTTTAAGGCTATTTTCATATTTTTCGTTTACTCGTTCATTAAACTATACTTGGACATTGCCTAAACGTGATTAACCCTTTATAACAGAAATAAGTTTACATGTATTAATATTATAGACTAGATGTGACATTTATGCATGCAAATAAAAATTCAATAATTTAAACTGAAAATAACAAATTTTATAATAATTTAATTAAAACTAACAATAAAGACAATACAGTATTACAAAAAATAAATAAATAAATCACAATTAGCCGCCAATATAACTCTTAATTCCTATACTTTTGTTCTGGAAATTAGAGTCTTCAATTTTATGCACCAGGTCAACTGCACTCAAGTGATCGACGCTCTTTATATCTTGCCGAATTGTCAATGGAAACAAATACTTGCTAGGTAAGCTATTAGCTCTTTGCTTGAGAGATGCCTTGTTTTCGGGCTTGCATTCAATAAATTCGTGTTTTTTAGAATTTGGACTAATTATTAAAGCATTTTTTGGACAAAATATCTTTGTATTTTCATCTCTCACACTGTATTTAATATTTAGCAACATATAAATTAGAGTTCATATTAATAAATGGAAATCACATTCAATATAATTATAAATATATAAGACTTTAATCAACTATTTCAAATATCTTCATACAGTCTATCCCACTTATTGTGAATACCCGCTTATAGTGAACAGTTTGCTAAGAACCAAGTTTAAATATCTTATGGAACTTTGATTGTTTATAGTAAATCGCGCTTATAGTGAACAAATTTTACAGAACTGAGATATTTACTATATCTGGGATAAACTGTATAAAGTAAATACTATAGATGTCAGACTAGTTTTAATAATTATTTATAAATATTAAGCATTATTTTTAGTCTTGTACTTGTTAGAAAAAAACTGTTTTATCATATGGCCTTGCACAGTTATTAAGAGTTTGGTAAACGTATAATTATAATATAGGTACAAATCATAAGTAAAAGTGTTATGCTTGATTAAAATACCTTTTTTCAAAATGACTCATATAGTTGAATTCAACGAATGGTATTTTAATTTCAGAGCCTTTGTTCACTCGTTTCTTCTCAATGTTTAGGTTGTATTGCTTCCAAGTGATAGACATGTGTTCAATGTTTTCAAGTTTATAGTCAAAAGTGACCAAGGTGGTGTAAATTCTATTTGGATTGATTTGATTCACAATGCGCATAAACTTCGCCTCTTTTAGCCCGCCTTTAAATGTCGATTTGATATTAAATTCGAAATAACCTAAATTCAAACCAATTACCGATAATTATGAACAAGTTACATTTAATCTAATCCAGAGATTGAGAAGATCGACCAATCCAGGGGGATTCAGAGGGAATTTTTAAAAAAATGTCTTAAAAACTTAGGAGGACTAGAGGGGGAGTTACAAAAAATTCCAAAAACCTAAAATTATAACTCAATTTAAATAAATTTAACTAGATATATACCGGATTTAAACTAAATCTAATTAATTTAATCAAATTTAGCACCAATTTAGAAAAATATCCCAATTTTGGCCAAAAAACTCCAAAAATTTGCCGGCTGTCTTCAGCAGCTAAAAATCCAAAAAGGTACTTTTTTGCAAAAACTAAATTTTAGGAGGGGTAAATGCCAGTTTTTAAAATTAGAAGGGGTTTAAAAAATGACCTCTTTTCACTCTGTCATCTAATCTAATATACTGACCGGTTGATGGTTCGGTACCTTTAGCCGCATGTAGTGCTATCTGATAGTGATACACTAAGAAGTAATTCAATTTTAATTAACTAGTTAAAGCAAATATTCAATACATAAGAAATAAGTTGTTATCAAATAAATAATTACAACAAAAGTCCTCAATCGGTGCGGTTTGAATGAAATACTTATATTTCGAAGTCTTGATGTCAGGTATGAGTTGATTATGACTTAACCAGAAATCCGGATTCAGTCCCATTGGCATACACTTCCTATCCGAGCAGTCGGCGCACCGGCCCTCTAGAAAGATGGTCTGGTTTTGGCACTGGTAGGCAATTGGCTGACACTCGTTATGTTTGCTACCTGGATTAAATTTAATAAGTTCTAGTTTTAAACTAATTTATGTTTTAGTTTAAATTTCTGTTTTCATATCGATAGTACCAATAGCAGCAAAACGAAAAGCCCGGGTATGTGAGCAAGATATCTCATCGCCGGTAGCAATCGCATAAATTATGTTATAGACGCCCCGGGAGGGCTTGCAACCAGGCTGGAAAAAGCCTATTTTGGGTAGATTTTGATTTTGATATTATAACAGCATATTTGAAAACATCTACATTAGCTATACCTCCATTTGGATAAAAGTTATAATAACCGAAATCTTTATCCGTTCCCAAACCTTCACTAAACGTTTGGCCGACGTCCGTATGTATGGCGTCAACCATAGTGGCGTCATCTATCGACAGGTACATTTTTGAGTTGTTGTAGCTAATAAAGCCAGGACCTATTCAGAAATAATATTTTAAACAAATAAATTCTGTATAGCCAGAATTATAATTACAGTTTATGTCCAGTTCTATCAATTGGGTCGGGCATAAAAATGAGGGATAAAACTGGAAAAGGGATAAAAGTGGAATGATTTAACACTGTAAATGAGTTTAGAGTATAAGGGATTAAACTGGACTTTGACTGTAGTTGCTTTAATTAATTACCAGCAGGGTCTAGTCCGGTAATTCGAGATACCTTTGGATTTTGCAACCGTTTACCCGCATAGCCGACGACATGTCCGCCCAGACTGTGGCCAATCAGATAAAACTTATCGTTTGAATACTGATATGTTTTGACAATAGTTGTGGCGAAGAATGCAATCAATGCGCCGACAACTCGCGTATTGGAAGCGGCCAATTGATACATGGGCACTTTCGAGCCTGTACATTTAATTTGAAAATGTTATCTTACTATTTTGCAATAATCCTAGTATTTAAACAAGCAAACCCTTCTCCCAAACGGCACAAACAATGTTATATTCACTCGTTTCTCTAAACAGATAGTCTTTTAATGCCTATAAAAATCAAAAATCAAAAATTATTTTAATTAAATTATAATTAATTATTATTCAAAACTATTATATAAAACAAACAAAACAACTATACAATCATCCAGTCTTCGAATCCACTTCTAAATCCATGCGTTATAATAATTGTCTTTAATTTCGGATTAAATTTACTATTTTTAAGTTGAGTATCGGTGGGTTTATAGGTAAAGTTCTTCGGAACTGTTTTACTGTCAACAGTATACAAATGGAAAGTCATGTTAATAAATTCGGGCGCCATTGGTAGCAAAGGTAACGGCCGTTTCGAAAAACTTAGATATTCTCCGGCTGAAAAACAGCCGATATCTGGAAAACATGTGTTTCCCAACATATCTATGAATAATAACAAATAGATTTTATTTTTATAAATTTATACAATGTTTTACAGTCTTTTGAAATTTTAATTTAAAAATTGAGAATTTTTTTTTCTTTCTGAAATATAGAATGCAATTAAATACTTATAAATTGAAATTAAAATAATTTTACTTAGATAAATTATATGTATTTGAACGTACTCTTAAAGATTGGAACACTTGCCCAAAAATTCTCAGATTCTTCACTAGGTTTTTTGCTAGATCCTGATTTTGATCCTGCCTTGTTTGTTTTTTGCTGGGCTGCTGCCATTTTAAAACTAGCCAGGTACATTGATTGCAGCATTTTATTATAAACCGCATAAAAACTTGAATCTTTACTAGATGGTTTAAACATATCTAAATTAAATTTGAAAATAAAAATAATGATAAAATATAAATTTTAATAATTATTTGAAGATAATATAAAATGAATTTAAATATTAAAGAATATATAAAATTTTAAAATTCTAAACATAGTTTTGCTTAATCTAAACATAGTTTTGCTTAATCTAAACATAGTTTTGCCTTACTTGAAAATTTATTAAATCCTGAACCAAACCCCGAACCAAATTTACCAAAAAACGATTTCGATTCCTTTTCCATATCTTTCGATAGTTTAGCCATAGTTTGATTGGCTGATTTGATATCAGCCAGCTCCTTTTCACGTTTTTTTGCATTTTCAGTAGTAGTCGTCGACTCTTCATCCGAATCGGTAGCGATTGTATTGATTGTAGTGGTTGTTGCGATTGGCTCTGAAGTGCTTACTGTCAACACTTCTGATGCCTCTGTAATAGCTGTTGCAGATTCTGATGACAATTCAGTCGATGCTTCAGCTGAAGCTCCAGTTGTAGACTCAACACTAACATCCTCATTTAATGTTGTTGAAAGTTTATTTTGTTCTTGATCATTTGCTTCAGTTGTTATTTGAGTTGTCTCTGAACTTTGAGTGTCTTCTAAAGCAGTTGTGATCGTAGCAGCAGATTCCTCATTAGAATTTGTATTTATATTTGCTTGCTCGTTTGATTCAGAAGTAGATTGTGCTGTCTCCTGAGTTGGATTGTCTTCAGCTGCGGGAGTTGTTTCAACACTTGTGGGCTCTTCTGTTGTTGTTGTGGTTGTTGTTGTAGTCGTTTTTACATTTATAGTCTTTTTGGTTGGTTTAGGAGCGCTTACGACAATAACAAAGCAAACAAACAAAATAAGTCTTAAATTCATATTTTTTTACTTATTTGTCAAGCATATGTGAATTAATTAAAATACATTTCCTTATGGGTGAAAATTTTGTGTAAATAGTAAAATAAATCATTTTTAAAATTAATAATTATTATCTAATTAAAAAAAATTTCATGCTCATTTAATTAATATGCATTGTCTCTTTACTCTTACAATTATTTTTTATTTAAATATATTTGATATTCAAACTACAAAAATTTGTACAAGCGAATGTAAGCTGATCAATTTTGTCAATTTATCCATTATTAATTTTTAATTATTAAAAATTTGCATAGTTGGAATTGATTATAAATGTCCTGACACGGATGAGGGTGAGAAAGTAACATTTAACGCAGAAGATGCTCCTTTGATTTCAAATGATGATTCAAAACAAATTAATAAGCTAGATGATTCTGACATTAAAACTTCGACTGCTGAATCATCTGATTCAGTGATTGAACTAACAACAGAAATACCTACAGAAAAATTATCAGAAATATCAACAGAAATAACAACAGAAATAACAACAGAAATATCAACAGATAAATCGTCTGAAATGTCAACAGAAGCGCCAACAGAAGTGTCTTTCGAAAAATCTTCGGAGGCGTAATTTTATTTAAAAAAAACAAATTTAACCAAGTTACACTTAATACACTATTCTTATGTATTGTAATGTAATGTAGAAATTATAAATTTAATTGTATCCGTCTTCTATTGAATTTGTGCGCACAATATATGTTATTTGTAACTTGTTAAATAAATTATAAATATAAATAAAAATTTAGTTTGAATGCCGATTCATGGTTACAATATGGTTACAGTCTATAAAAGATATAGTAAATACGTCGGTTTTGTAAAATTTGTTCACAATAAGCGAGATTTACTATAAACAGTCAAAATTTGATAATACATTTAAACTTGGAATTTAGCCAATTGTTTACTATAAGAGGGTATTTACAATAAGCGTGTGAACACTAAGCGGAATAAACTGTATTGTATAAAACACACTTTTAAAATTTAATGTTTGTGAACATTGTCCGAATATAACAAATAAATAAGCCAGTTATATCAAATAAGCTAGTCACATATCTTGAGTTGATTTGAATGAAGTGTGTGTTTGATATGAGGCAGAGTCGGAATGAGGCGTCAGTTATATTGATCACCAAATCTGAATCAAGTGTTTGAGTGTTAGTTCAGAGTCCGGCTATCGTTTACCGACGGCACACAATATTTTATAACAAACACATTAATTAATAAACTTTATAACGGATTTAAGTTTTTATCTAGGGTATTTTCAAAGCATTAATTAACTTACTCCGATTCGGACCTAAGTGTGGTGACGGTTCTGGAAAAATAAATACAAAAATCTAACTTTCAATTTTTTGAAAAAATTGTTTTCGAATGGCCATTAATTACGGAGATATAATTTAAAAATTAAATTACTCTTAAATAGATTGTACTGTATCAGTCTGTAA
>JAQFXP010001034.1:0-22178 GCA_034693685.1 Belba bartosi
AACTTTCAGATAAATTTTAGGGAATTAACTTGCATAAATCTGAAATACTCTAGATAAAAACTCAAATCCGGTATCCGATTATAGTTCAAAAATGCCAATTACCTTTTTTACTGTTAATAAATACAAAACAATAAATTTGCAACAGCAGAAAAGCTAACTAACTCTTTTGAAAGTTTACTAATTGCCAAGCACTACCTAAATCTAAATTTATAAAAATTTTAGCGACAAAATGTTGATTAAAAACAACAAATATTTTTATCAAAATTTAATAATAATTGCTTTTGATTAAAGTACAACATTTTAGCAAAACTCAAGTTAAATACTTTTAAAATTTAACAAATAAAACATTTGATGGTTTTGTCTTTAATCAGAAATAGTTATATAAAATACTTCTTTTGATATAAAGTTTCTATTATTAAAATTTAAAGTTTTGTCAATTCTTTTAATTGGAATCTTTATTCAATAATTTCGGTATTTTTATAAAAGAAATTTCGAGAATATACTCAAAACAGAATTTATTCTTATTAGTACTTTTAAATTAAAACATTTTATATAAATCATTACAACAAAAAGATTAATATAAAAAAATAAAAATCTTTCATCTCAAATATATAAAATAATTAATATCTAAAATAAAACATTTTCAAATTTATTTAATTAAAGATGTTGAAACAAATTCTTTAATTCCAAACATTTTTTTCTGATTTTTATTGATTAAAACAAATTTTGTTTTGCAAACATTAATATTTTACAGTATTAAGACAAAATAAAGAGCAAATCAAAATTATTTAATGTAGTCGTATTACATTTTGAGCAGATAATAACGTAATTCTTATTGCTGCAACATACAGTACATACAAATATGCGCATTTGTTTGTATTACTTGTTGGTTGCTAATTAATTTTGATTTACTCTTGAAATTAGTATTACAATTTCATAAAAACGTTTTAAAATTATGTTTATAATGATTTATTTTAGTAAAATAATTGTTGCTAATTTGTATACTGTAAATAAAAAACAAATTGTGCTATAAATCTAGTATTAATGTATGAAAAAGAGACATAAAAATATCGATTTGACATTTACTTTAACATTGAACCAACAAAAACAAAATAATAACTATTAGAATTATTTTAACAATTTATTTGATGTTGCCTTCTTTCTAACTAAGCAAGACAATTTTAATTAAAATACTTTTAAAACAGGCAAATATTTAGATGAACAAAGATGAAAAAATTAATTCTTTATAAAAATCAGCAAATTTTGAGTTAATTTGAGTTAAGCACTATTTTTAGCGCAAAAATATGTCATTTACTCCTACTTACTCTATATATCCGACTTAGTGGCTAATAATCTATTAATATCCTAATTAAATTTTCTCAATTAAATAATAATATAATCAAATTAATAGGGAATTTAACGCAAAATGAAAGAGAGTTCACATGTTTTCCGTCGACTCGAAGCGCATTATAAAATTTATGAACAAAAAATATTTACAATTTTGTTTAAAACAACAGTTTTTGCTGTTATTTAGTAAAAAATTAAATTGAGCTCAACTCAAATGAATTGCATTTTTGCCAAACCTACTCATCTGAACAGAACATTAATATGTTTTAAATTCTATAACGTCTTTGTTTTATAAGCATATGAGCGGCAAAAACATCACTTTTACTTAATCTATAACTCAAAACACAATAAATACATAATTCTATGTAAGACAAGCTAGTTAGATCTATTAATACTTATTTTATATAAACAAATTTTTTTAAAACAATTTTTTTTGTTATGTAAGACATAATGCTATAAAAGTAATATTTAACCTATTAAAAAAGTAAAAATTAAAAATAAGAAAGGCATAAAACTTTGCAGCGAGCAATTGTATATTAAATAATAAACTAAAAGACAAGATTTAATTTTAATTAAAATTTTAATAATTATTTTAATTTGTCCTTTTCAATTTAAAAATAACTTAAATATTAAATACCAATTTTAACTTAATAAAATAAATAAAAGTTTATTTTTAATTTTGTTTATTTTATTATTCAATAAAATAAAATTTAATTAATAATTACTAAAAAACAATTAATTAAAGAAAAGTAAAAATATTATATATAAAAATTAAAAATTTTAATGCAATTTTTACAACAACTTTAAAAAACAATGTTGTATTTTATAATTATTTTTTAAAATTTATTTATTATGAAATTTTAAAAATAAATTTTAAAACATTAAAATTTAAATAAACAGTTTATTTTAAAAATAATTTTACAAGATTTTTAAAATAAAAATTAATTTATTAAACTAAATTATCAAAAAATATTTTATCTAATTGACAACTAAAATAAAATTTACTTAATACAATTCTTAGAAATAAATTTATTTACAGTATAATAAAATAATAATCTTTTTGTAAATGTTTTAGTTGTAAAAATATACAGCCGTTCTCTAAATTATCTTACAAAGTCTAAGCTCAATTTTTAACGTATGCTTGATCAAATCAACTTTAAATTTATTTTGCAACTATAAAATGTTGGTATGCACAAAACATACATTTTTAAAAAATTAATTTGGTGCTATGTAACATATTAAATTCTACTCAAACAAATTTAGCATAATTAAACAAATTTGAATTATAGAAATTGTTTGTTGCAAAAAATAATTAAATACGTATTTTTTAAATTTTAACCTAGAACATATAATTTACTTTGTGTTGTGAAATAAATATCAATTATTATAAAAATAAACGTTTTTATTTTTAAAATGCTAAATGCTTTTGGTAAATAATTTTAAAATTCTCTAAATTATAACTGACATTAATAATTTAAAATAAAATTAATAAAATTTGTTTGTTTAAAAACAAACAAAGATGTTCAACTTAGGAACGTGGTAAATATTGCATTTTTAAAGTAGTATTGGTCAAAATTATTATAATAAATTGTACTTAAAAAATAAAAATACACTTATCTAATTATTTTTTACAACAAACAATTTCTATAATTCAATTTTTTTTCTAACATGCTAAATTTGTTTGAGTAGAATTTATTATGTTACATAACACCAAGGTAAAATCTTTAAAAATTCTTTTTATTAGTAGTGCGTATCAACATTCTATAGTTGCGAAATAAATTTTAAGTTAAATTAACCAAGGATGTTTAAAAAAAATTGAGCTTAGGCTTGTAAGATAATTTAGAAAACAACTGTATATATTGAAAGAATCGCATGTTTTAGATTGTATAATATTTACTTAAAGAGCTATTCATTGCATAATATTCTCTACAATATAAGTTTATTTATTTTTAAATCAACAAAAATGTTTTTTTTCTTTTATATCTTAACATTTATACTTTTAGTAGGCGTGTATTTTAGTTTATTTACGATATTTATAGTACAGTACTTTATCAGCAAGTCATTATATTTATATTGAGCTTCAATTCAATTCCAAGTCATAACAACTAAAGCCAGTTAAGCAGCTATAATTCATTTGACAAAACAATCAAAAACTTTTTATATTATGGTTAAAGAGCATTATATAACACTGTAATATAAACATTAAAAGCTTAAATGTTGATTCAAGTATAAAATAGCAGAGATCGTGAAGAAGAAATCAACCAAAAATTTCCCTGATTTTAAAAATTAGCATTTATCCCTCCTAACATGTGGTCGCGAAAAGGTATTCCCCTAGACTTTTTAAAGTTTTTGACCAAAATTGGAAAAATTTCCCTTAATTGTTACTAAATCTGGTTTAAACCCAATTAATTTAACTAAATTCAGTTTAAATATAGTTAAATTATGTAAAATTTTATTATGTTTCTTTGAGCATTTTTGAACAACTGTCACTAATACACAATTAAATACAAATCGGAGTTAATTTAATCTTATTTTTTTAAATTTGATTTAAAAAATACTATAAAAATTTATTTACTCTTAAGTTTATAAATGCCAATTTTTAAAATCAGGAGAATTTTTAAGGTCGTATTTTCTTAATTCCTAAATAATACTAATTAAGTTAATTTTAATAAATATATAAGCTACAAACTATATAAATTATAAAATATATCAAGCGTTTTTTGATTTATATTTTAATGTAAAACTACATTATTTTAATTAACTATTTATTATTAATATTAATATTATTCATATGCTATATATTGATATTTGATTTATATATAATTTTTGACTTGTTATAATTTGAATTAAATTTTTATTTAATATTTACTTAAAACTAAAAATATTATATATAAATTTTATAATAAATAATGTAAATAGATGTCAATTTTACATTATAATACTGTAGCTGTTTTGCGAATTGTTTATAAAATTTTACTATTACTATTTTACATTAGTAAAAATTTATTAATCAATAAACTTACAATACTTATATATATATTTTTTTAATTTATTAATCTAATAATATTGTACTGTACTTTATTAATTATAAATAGTTAAATTTAAAAATGTTTATAATCTTTGCATTGCAATAAAGTCAATAAGCTGTATTTCAGTTATAATCAGGCATGTGCTTTAAATACCGGTTGGATGCCAAAGCAATATGTAGTACAGTATATGTAACGTATAAAACTAGTTTTTTACTTAAATTAAAAATTATATAAAACGTCATTTTCGACATTACCATTCTCGAAAATGACAAAGTCAAAAATAACGATGTCAAATATGACGTTTTATATAATTTTAAATTTAATTTTAACAAAAAATCGGTTTATACTCTACATATCGCTCCGGCATCCAAAACACAAGCCTAGTTCTAATACTTGTAATACTCTAATGTACAAAATCTGGACACACAGAAACAAAAATTAATAAAAAAGTAAAATATAAATTCGGTTATTTCAAATATGATAATATCGAATATGACAAAATCAAATACGATAATGTCAAATGTGAAATTATCATTATCGACCAATAAAAACTAAAAATATTTGCCGACCGACAAAACGTCAAAGGGGGTTTCGCCTTTTCGAGAAAAAACAACAAATTCTAGGAGGGGTGAAATGTCAATTTATAAAATCAAGGGAATTTTGATCTAATCCCTTATTTGAAACTCTGTTCTTAACTCTCAATATTATTTGCAATTTTATAATATTAAGAGTTCAAAAGTGTTTGTTTTTACTATTTATTAAAACAACATATAAAGTTTTAAAAAATTAATATTAATATAAGACAGTTAACTTCTTGGTTTTTCAAACTTATTTCCAGACATTCAAAATTGAATGCACGCATGCATATTATTAAGAACATTGCTTATTAGAAATTTAAACATATAAACTAGGACGTGTTTTGGGTTTTGTTAAACCACACAAATGCTGTGACTATTAAATGGGGTTTGGAATTCAACATGAAAAATAATTTACATATATAATAATTTAGCTTCGGATTTTCTCTCATTTTTCAACTCATTTTGGACGCCAGACTATAAATAACGACTTAAAACAAAAATTTATAAAATTTAATAAAATACTATAAAATGTAAAAAAATACTATTAATTGATCCAATTATCATCTGATGGCATGCAATAATTGGATCAATTAGTGGTGATCTGAAGACATTTCTGTTATCAGATGATAATTGGATCAATTAATAGTATTTTTTAAACATTTTATAGTATTTTATTAAATTTTATAAATTTTTGTTTTTAGTCGTTATTTATAGTCTGACGTCCAGAATGAGATGAAAAATGAGAGAAAATCCGAAGCTAAGTTATAATTTAGGTGCAGTTATTATCTCGTATAGTTATTATTAAATTATAATTAGTAGATCTGGACAGAACTGGGTTGGAAATTTGTATACCCCAACTTTTTTTTATAATCGTGTTTTTAACTACGTGTTTAAAACGTTTATTTTATTTTATAACTTCAAAAACTTAGAAATAGCAATTATAAGTTTATTTTCAATAATTTATTAAAATTTGAAATATTGTTTATTCAAACACTTATTGATTAATAAATATCAAAAATTAAAAATGAGCATTCACTTTTTTAAATTAACAAATTAAATTACTGTATTATATAGTAGAGTTCTTATACCTAGTTTAAATTTTAATTGAGTATTTTAGCGCAATTTTAATATTAATAAATAATTTTATTTAATAAATTTTTTAAATTAAAAGAAGTATAAGTTTTTAGTTAAACTAAATCAAATGAATCTATTATTTCAAACTGAATACAAATTATATCATAAGTTATGATTCATAAGTTTTCTAATAATCTCTTTGACTGTAATCTTATCAAAAGAATTTGATTTCATAGTATGTTTGGATTAACTTAAAGATACTTTTGGCGAAATGGATTTTGCCCATATGAAAGCTAGGCTTTAAACTATGACACTATGGTAGTTTTGACATACCTAATGTGCAAATGACATTGCAAGTGAGTTATAATCTGAGGTTGTGCAAATTTGTGCAGATTTGCGCAGAATTGTAACAGTACAAAAAGTGCGTGACACAAAAAACCAATTAGCTTTAACCAGAAATTGAGAAAGGGTCAGCCAAAAATCCTAATTTTGAAAATTGGTATTTATCCCCCCTAGCATTTGATTCGCGAAAAGGTACCCCCTTAGCTTATTGTCGGCCGTCTTCGGCGGCCGGCAAATTTTTCGGGTTTCTTAACCTAAATTAGAAAATTTTTCCTAAATTGGTTCTAAATCCGGTTTAAATTTAGTTTAAATCCAGTTAAATTGAGGACAATTTTATCATAAATATACCTGCCATCCCCTGATACCCTCCCCTGGATCGGCCGACTTCTCAATCTGTAGCCTTAACTGAATCAGATGTGATTCGGGTTAGTTGTTAATTAATCTAACCCAAGAATCTAATGTTTGGTTTCTAACTTCTAACTTTCTCAAATTGTAAATTTTAAGGCATTTAGAAAAATATTTGAAACATAAAGTTTAGAGTTTAAAGTTAAGATCCTATTTACAGAATAATAGCATACAAGTATAATGGCTTTTTCTAATCATAATACTGTATAGTCTATACTACTGTACTGTACTGTACTGTACTGTACATACTGTACAGTATATCAAATAGAATTGAACCGAAATGTCTGACTTGTGAGTCAGTCATTTGGGAATTGAGTTACAGTTACTTGTAATCAAGTTCTCTCTCAATCTCTCTCTGAATGCCTTATTCCGACTTATCCTCAAAAGCCTCTGAATGTTTGAATAGTTTTCTTTACGTTTTACAACACAACACAACACTCATTAAAAACAATTCAATTCTGTAGTGAATAAAAAGCTGTGGAAAGTAAACAGAATTATTTGTCGACTTTTCGCACTAATACTCTATACACGACTCTACACGACTGCACACAACTGCACACGACTGTAGAGTCGCACAAATTCGCTAATATTCCAAATATATATTATATTATATTATATTATATTACAGTATTAGTACCGACCAGTATTTATTAATACAAGTGTGTATATATAATGTATTAATATTATAGTCTTTATAAAAATATAAATTATTCTTTTCTCTTTTAGTTGCCATTTGAAGTAAGTCTCAAATATTTGCTCAAAATATATACTTTTTATACAAACTTTAATTCAATTGATTGGTTGATAATTGTGTAATAATTTTACTTCAATTGATTGTATATACAATCTATTTGCTAATAGAAAGATATTTTACTTTATTGACAAATCTCATCAAAACTAAATCATTCACTAATTTAAAAAGAAGAAAACTTTGATTTGAGAGTAAAGTAAATGAAATTTTTTTAATCTAAACACTTATTATCAAAAGATTTTAATGTTTAATGAAAATAAAGCTTATATTAATAACTTGCAAATGCAAAAATAGTTTTTAATTACAATTGACACAGTTAGAAAGGAGTTGGCGGAAGATGGAAAAAAGTGCTTATTTTTTAAAATCATTTAAATCATGATAAAAGCATATAATATAATAGGGAAATACGCAAAAAAATTGTAAATAAAACATTAAAAAATACAATATCTTCTTACAGTTTTTAAATTTTAAACTTAATTTACAAACAAACTAAAAGAGATATTTCAATTATTTTTTTACTACCATATACATATATTAAGGCAGAATTAATAATTATATAAAACATTTATACAAACAAATTTTTTGTGACAAGAAATGATGATTGAAATATTCAAATGCAAAATTGAAGACTTTGGCATCGCAATTTGCCAAATTTTTTAAAAATAAATAATATAGATTATAGTTTTTCATAAAAAGTATAAAACAAAAGTTGCAAATTGCGATGCTAAAGTCTTCAATTTTGCAAACAAATATTTTAATTATTATTTTCTATTACAAAAATTTTGTTTATATAAATATTTTATTTAATTATTAATACTGCTTTGTGATATGTATGTGATAGAGAAGAAATAATTAAAATATCTCATTTAGTTTGTCTGTAAACTAAGTTTGAAATTCATAAACTGTAAGAAGATATTGTATTTTTGAATGCGCATAACTTTTTTAATGTTTCAATTACAGAAATTTTTTTTGCACATTTCCCTATTATATCATATGCTTTTATCATGATTTAAATGATTTTAAAAAATAAGCAACTCTATCAATCTTCAGACAAATCCTTTGATAAAACAGCCATGCTCGTGTTAAGCATAGCACAAGGATAAAAAATGTCGGATAATCCAGAGGGGGGGAAGCTAATCAGGAAAGAAATTTTTTAAAATTGCTCAAAAACCTCATATATTTATAAAAAAAAACGTTATTAAATTTAACTGGATTTAAACCGAATTTAGCAACAATTTAAGGAAAAATTTCCCAATTTTGGTCAAAAAACCAACAAATTTGCCAGCCGTCAAATAAGTCGAGAGAGGTACTTTTTTGCGGACCAAATGCTATGGCAAATAAATGAAAATTTTTAAAATTAAAGAGATTTTTGCCTGATTTCCCTTCACAATCCCTGGCATATAAAAAAAATTACTGACTCTAGAACTTGGTTGTAGTACAGAAATATGTATCGTTAATATAGTATAATAAACGCTTTAATAAACTTTGTCTTACATTTTTGTTCTTCTTATGTATTTATAATTTTGGCAAGTTTGCATAGAATATGAAAATTAAAAATAACAAAAATAATTAGATTATTTTTTAAATTTATTAATCTGAAGTATAAAATTTTTTTAAAATATTAATTAGCTAAAATAGATTCGGTTGGTAAAAATAAATTGGTAAAAATGTATTCGGTTAAAATATCCAAAATAATTTATACTCTACACTCAAATTATTCTGATAAGAATTTTATGCAATTAAAAGAATTGCATTAAAAGCATTGAATTTATTTAACACAACAAAGAGTTTTAATTTTTAAATTATAATTACCTTAAATTCTTACGAATTAATACATGTTGGTATAAATTACATGTTTTAACATCATTTTCTAAAAAAACATTTTTAATAATTAAAATTAAAATTTAAATTTAAAAATAAAAACATATTACAAGGTTGAAATCTATTTAAACTAACTTGTAAATAATAAGAAATCATTTTATGACAGTAAATTTAGAATAGTTAAAAATAAATTTAGAAAATAATTCAAATCAGCAATTAATAATCAGTAATAATTAATTTAAAATGTAAAATAAAATAAAAAATCAATTTAGTTTTTATTGTTTTAATAGGAAACTCAAAACTTACTTATAACAAAAGTTTAACAAAATTAGCTATCAGTTAAAATTTTTATTAAACAAAGTCGATCAAATCAATGTGAAAGATATAGCTTAAATCATAAAATAAAATATATTTTCATAAAATCTTGAATAAACTTGCGTAAATTTTTCTACGCCATCTTGGCAAATTGGTAAAATTTATTTATTTTTAAGCCGGATATAAATTAATTTAATTAAAATTAAACTGAATTTGACTTTAATTTGTTTATTAAAAAATTTTAAATAAAAAATTAGACATTTATTTATTAGACAAAAAAATTTGCAAAATATGCTAAATTAGGTGATATTTCATTTAAACCCTTTTATTTTACTCTAATTAAGATAATTAACTTATCTGGTAAAAATTATCAAATATTTTTTAAAATGTCAGAATTCTAAAAATGTCCACTTTTGAGTTGGTAACTCTAGATATAAATTATCTATAATGACAACTTCTATCTCTAACCCCCTTTACAGTTGCAAATAAAAGTATTGAACATGTTGGAATAATATTTGTAAATATAATTTAATTGATTTATTTAACAAATTGGATTTTTAACGGTTGAACAATAAGTTTTTAAAAATTTAATTATACAAATATGAATTGAAATAATTATATTATTTAGCATTTAATTGAGTGAGACAATTCCATATAATAATTATCTGGTAATTCATTATTTTTGATTAAGGTTGTATAAATTTAAAAACATGTATTTAAATAATATTAAAATACTATACTTTTAATATCTATTAATATTTAGTATAATATATTAATAAATTATATTTATTATTGTATTTATTGATTTGTATATATATTTTAATTTATACTCTACTTTATAATATGATTTTGGAATAAAATTTTTGGAGTATCTGCTGAACAAGCTAAAAATTACTTAAATATAAAAATCAATAAAATTATGTACTAAATAAATTCATTAATTTTATTAAATTAGTATAAAAATAATGACTAAAATTAAGGTTTACTCACATCACAAAAATCATAATTATTGAACTAAATCTAATAAGCAAAATGATTTCGACTATAGAATTACTTTATCATATTAATAAAGTAAATATTTTTGTTTCTTTAAACGTCGATTTCCCCTTAGCTCAATCACGTAGGTATGTGTTGATTGTAGCGTTCTAAGAAAGTAAATTTACGTAAATTACGCCGTAATTTGTTGATAAATTTACCGACTCATTTATAAATTACGTAAATTTACATTTAAAAAATTAACAAAAGTTAAAAATTATAAAACGGTTATAAACAAATTTTATTCTCAAAACTCTCAAAAATTCATATAATTGATTGAATAGGTTATTAAGTGAAAGTTTAAAGAAATTAGTCATATTTTAAGCTTAAGAATTCAAACAAAACTAAAGAATATTCTCACTCCAATCAAATTTTTAGTAATAATTTTAATGATTATAATAGCAATCAATAATGATATTATAGATAATTAATTAATAATTAATTTAATTTTTATTGTAATCTATTTTGTTTATCAATATATAAGGCATTGTAAAACAATAGTAATAAAATTTATAATTTACTTAACTTTACGATAATTTACGATAATTTACGATAATTTATAATTTACCGTAAATTAAAAACCCTAGTTGATTGGCATAAAAAACAACTACCGTAATATCCCACATATAACGGCATGCCGGTATAAGCGAAGATAACCCATGAGGTCAACCTCACTTTATACCGGCATGCCGCAAAATGTGAGGTATTACGGTAATAGTTTAAATCTACCAATCAGTGCACATATACTTGATGTTATGTTATATAAACCAATAGAAATCCGTCAAAGTTTCATCTGTTAGAGTCAATATATAAATTCTATAAAATGATATTTAAATATAACTTATTTTATAAAGCCTAGAGAATTAACATCCACAAATTTAAAAACACTCAAGACAAATATTTATACATGAAATCAGTTTATAATTTAATGAAATATTTTATACCTAACTTACATTATATTTTTAACTATAGTTTCCTATTCCTACTATCATTTAATAAAAATAATGTTAAAATTATATTTAAAATATTTTATTCAATTATAAATTAAAATTTAGTCAATAGAGTAGAAAATAGCAAAACAGATATTTTTGCCAAAAATTTTAATAATTAAATAACTCAAATAATATCTTGCCAATAACAAAATTAAAAATAAATATTAGCTTAGTTACACTTTTATAATAAGAATTACCCTGCTATAGCTTGAATAACTAAAAAATAATATTTTGGCTAAATATATATTATTAAATATTGCTTTAAAACCAAAATATAAAATACAAGTTCAAAAACGCCCTATCTTTCCATTCTTCTCCCTTTTAATTCAATTTATTTAATATAAATATTTTAAAGTTTAACTTAAATAACAATTTTATACCATAGCCTATGATTCACAGGTTATGATAATTTATGAGAACATCGTTTGAGTTTCAACTTTAAAACAGTTATTGCGTCATCAGTTGAAATCAATGTTCGATCGGTCGTTCACTTAAATAAATTTTTTCAAATTATACTATAGAATATAGAATTTGTGCATGCTTCAGTTATCTAAATAATAAATATAAAAATAAAACTAAAACTAATTTAAATAATTATTTTAATTGACTTAACAACTGTTTCAAAAGATTTAAATTTCAAAAGCTATTGACAAATACACAAAAATCATTAATGAAAAAACATTCGGCAAAATAGTGTATATTCTGTATACATATAGAAGACATTAAGAAGAAAAATCAGTAATATATTCGTCTATCGCATAGCAAATAATTTTGAGCCGAATCTCATTTCAAATTATTATATTATATTATATTATATTATAGAGTTATAGCAAATACTTTAGGAATGATAAACAGAGAATTGTGAGCTTGGAACAAAAATTTGCGATGCAATGAGATTCTGATAATTTATTAGTTTGTGCTCGCATTGCATGTCAACTCAAAATACTTTTATTATTCCGTTGCAGTCATAGCCATAGGAATTGATGTTTGTATATCACGCGCATTACTATCTGCTTGAGATGAGGGGATGACGAAATGAGGGGATGACGTTCATAGAGACAGCCATTTATCCACATAAACAACCGCTACTTCTTTTCATTTAATTCTTTCAAATTGTTTCATAAAATGTGTTATAACAAAAAATAAGCTTGCCTCTTTATGTAACTTGTTTAGAGTTTGCTTGGTCAAGTAAGAAATAAATTTGTTTTTTAAAACAAATTTTTAACCCAAAAAAATTGCAAAATGTCTCTTAACATTCTATTTAAAATTTACTTTAATTATTTTTATTAAGTATAAAATTCGGTTAACATCTAAAAAATAAATCTAGTTAAAATATACAATGCAATGCAAAAATTAATAATCACCAAATGCTAATAACTACAGTTAACCGCTACTAACGAACAGTCTGGTTTTTTGGTTATTTAAATTCAAAAATTGAGAAGAGATGGATAAGCCAAATTCTCGACTGTTTTTAAAAATTAGCATTTATTCGCCTTCTCTCGCATTTGGTTTACAAAAAGATATTTCCTCCTTTTATGATTTGTAGCCTGCCAAAGATAGCTGATAAATTGTTTTAGTTTCAAAAAAAAATTAGAAAATTTTTCTCAAATTAATGCTAAATCCAGTTTAAATCTAGTTAAATTAATTTAATTTATATTGTTGTAAATAGATAAATCCGTATATTCTTATTCATGAATTGTTATAACTTTTAAACGAAAATGTATCATTTTTATCATGATCAGAAAGATTTTATTTTGGGCAAAACAAAAAAAACAACCCCCTGAAAATATTTTAACTCAAATCATTTCATAGATTAATTTTTAATAATAGATAAAAATTACTTGATTTTATCAAAACAATTCACAAATCAATTTTTAGAAAGTAGTTTATATTAATACTTTCTCCAATACTAATTATTAGTGAAATAAATATTAAAATATTGCCAAACAAATAATCATACTAGTCAAACTAATAGTAATGACAAAAATATTTAACTTGTTACAAATAATCCTTTTTAAAACTAAACTGATAAAGTTTTGAGTAAACTGACCTAGAAATTAATTTTAAGTTAAGATATACTCTTGTAAGTTTAATGCTACTTTGCCCGATTTTTGCCCGATTTAAAAACTTCCTGATCATGATTAATTTTAGAAAATAGTCTTAAACGACAATCAAAATATTGAAGTTATCTATACCACAATTTTATTTTATTACATGAAACATATCCTTTTAAATTGGTATAAAATAAATTGTCAATCATTTAAAAGATTGATTGGAAGTTTGACCTTAAACTTAATATGTAATCTGTATTTTAAAATAAAGTTTTACATTAATTAAAAAAGTTTATTGTGTATTCAATCCATACGATTGTACATTTGACGATTCACCAAGCTATTTTAATTTTAGAATCAGTCAAAACACTCGAAACACTTTATTCGGTCAAATTATTCGAAATAATTCATTTGATGGTTATATTTTGATTGCAATTTAAATTCAATTTTTTAATTTTTATTTTTGTTACTATTAAACCGTTTGTTATTTATTATTTAATTAAAATTTGGTAAAAATCAAATTAATTTTTTAAATTTAAAAATATAAATTTACTTAATTAAAAATAAGTATAAATAGCAAAAAAATTAAAATCAAATCTGACCAGATAAAATATGTTTAAAAAATTGGATGTTTTGAAAACATTTTTACAAATAATATGTTTAAAATTTGAGCCAAATTTTAATATTATTCTTGTAAATATTATATTATTTATAATAATTATAATTAAATAAATATTTATAAAACAATATTTTTTGTAAATAAATAAAATTATTTTGAATTAATAATAAATTTAACTATTTTATTAAAAGATGTTGAGAATGTTCTTACTAATCCCTTTTTCAATTAAATTGTTACAACTTATCTGGATAATTTTTATTTAACGCTACACTGACATATATTATGTGGACTAAGTCACGTGAGAAAGTCTACTGGCTGTCTTTTATGCCCATCAAAGGTTATGAATCATAATCACGAAGATTTTTTTTCGATAATTAGTTTAGTAGTGCATCTCTTAAAATATCTTAAATCAAAATACATTCACAGATTAATTATATCTAACTTGTAAGTTTGATATATTTAACTTATTATTTATTTGAGTAATTTTATAGCAGTGAAGAGCAATTATTAAGAGTTTAAATGTGTTAGTTAGCTTTTTTACTGTTTATTAAGAAATACAAAACAAGTTATCTGCAGTGGCTCGCGGGAGCCACTGCAGTTATATTGCTTTTTAATGTTTAATAATCAGTAAAAAAGCTAACTAACACATTTGAACTCTTAATAATTGCTCTTCACTGTTTTATAGTAATCAAAATTTATTAATCGACTTACTTAAACAAATTCTTTATTTTCAAAATTAAACAAGTATAAGTTGACTAATAAAATCTTATTACTATAGCATTGATAAGTTAAAAATGTAAAACATAAATAGAATTGATCTGTGCATAAAATTTAAGTTAAGATGTTCTTAGGGAACCGTTCCTAAACTTATTATCAAAAAGAAATTTTCATGATCATGATACAACTTATGGCAAAAATTCCTGTATGCAATACAACAAGGCAAAATGGAAATCACTTAATTCATTCACACATTTGATTGACACTTATTGATTAACCTGGTATTTAAATTGTTAAATTTTTAATTGATAATAAAATTAATTAAATGACTATTTTTGTTTTGTCTTTTTATAAAATTATAATATACGTATTTCTCTATTGGCATAAATTTATTAAAATGTAAAAATTAGAAAATAAATTTTAATTTAATAAAATATAAATCGTATAATATTTGTATAATGAACATTCGTTTTGGTTTTCAATCCAAAATAGCAATATCCTCCCAATTAAACCCCAGCACAAACTTAACTTAAATCAAATCATAGTTTTAAAATTTTAACTTGATAATTATATGCTCAATATTGTAATCTTTAAACTTTGAAATATGAATCAAATTGAGTTAAGATATTAAAATTTTTAAATTTTCTATTTGGACCGAAAACCAAAACCGACTGATTATGAATCGAAAAATAATTAAAATAAATTAAATTAAATTATAGTCTTGAAAACTCTTATATTTAATTGTAGAAGAAAAAGAGTAAACCATTACTTATAAGTAGAATCAAATTTAATTAATGTCATTATTTTTTTAGGAAAGAGAATATAAGGATAAAAAAATTATATTATCTTTGATTTTGATTCATTTGTATAGGAAGTCAAAGATTGTACGATTTGAACAGAACTTTATGCTTAAGAAATGATTTATGAGAGAAGAGTATATCTAATACTAAACTTTGATAATTCTCTTCAAAGCTATTTGCAGTCGACTCTAAAATTTATTGTCGAATGAATTTTTGTTTTCTATTTAACCAAAATATAAATTTATTTAGAGATAAAAAATAGAAATAAAACATTTGTTTATACAATATCGAGTTTAGTACAGAATAATCAAAATTGATTTTTTAAAATTTAACAAGACATTTAATTCACAGCATTTTTATTTTTTTAATATAAGAATTAAATTTATTAAAAATTATCTTGATACTTTTACTTTTATGTAACTAGATTTAGCACTAATTTAGGAAAAATTTTCTAATTGTGGCCAAAAAACCCCAATCAAAAAATGTTTCAGCCTGCTAACAAAATATAGAAGTTAATATTTGCAGACCAAATTACAAGAGAAATAAATTTTAATTTTTAGAATTAGACAAATTTTTGGTTGGTCTCTTCTCTTGCTAATTAAAAACTTCTAAATAAAATTTAGTAACATTTTTGATATATTTGAAAACAATTTCTAGTTTTTACCTTTTGCCGAATCATTATTTTAATAATAAACTAAAATAGACAAAACTAATATATTTATTACTAAATAGCATTGATAGTTTTATACAAAATAATTTTTAATAATTAACAAAATACTAAAACAATGACGCGGTAATTTTGTATTATAAATTTCAAAACATTTGTTGTTTGATTAAACAAACAATAGCCACAAAGAACATACTGTATTCACAATTCGTACGCTATCTCATTCACACTTTACTATTAAGCTTACGTAAGCAATGTTCTCTCATTCACTTCATACTAATTCTAATTGTAATTAAATCTAAATAAAACTAAATTAAATAATAATAGAATAAATCTATTGTATGTATATAATCAAAACTACCTAGATAAAAAAATAACTAGTCCACCTAAAATTTTAAAAACCAAAAGGTTTAAAGAATTTAATTAAATTATAAAACAATTACAATTTTGCATGCAGAAAAACTAAACTTATTTTGTTTTAAATTAAAATTTTTTATTGACTATTAACTTGAGAATAAATTTAGTTAAATTACTTAAAATAGTTCAAATCATGGTTTTTTAATACAATTAATTTGGCTTAACTGTGCATTGTTAGTTTTTGTGTAAAGAAATATTTTTAATTAGACAAAATCTAAACTTACTTCATATGTACATGTAATTCAATTGTAAAGAATACGGTAATTAAGTTTGCCATTTTTTACTTAAAATTAATTAATTTAACTTAAACTAAACTTTTCCCTAATTTAGTAAAAATTACTTAATTTTAACTATAATTAAAAAATTGCTAGTACAGTCCAAATACAAAAAATAAATGCAATTTTTTAAAATTTAAGAAATTTTTGGTAGATTTTGTTTTAAAATATATTTAATATTATAGCAATTATTGAGCAAATATATTATGAAAGTTATCAATTATTATGTTTTTGTTTTAAACTATAATTTGTAATGTCTTAATGATATAAATAAATGTAATATTTTAAACAAACTAAATATATTTTTAATATATTATTCTAAATGAGATATTCTTTAATGTAATTCTTTAACTAGTAAATCAAACTAAAGTTTTGCACAACTTTTATATTAATCTATTAGTTTACTCATAATGTCATAAAAAAATTAATAACTTGTATAAATTATATTATACAAATATTTAAATTTAAAGTAATTCAACATTATAACTAGATTGATTTTGAACAGAAAGTTGTCTCGGAATATAAAACTTATAATTCAAATAAAGTTATAAATATATTTTTAAAAGTAAAAATTAAAAAACAAAAATAAATAAAAGTCAAAAAGCAAACTTATCAATATCTGACAAATGTATTAAATTTTATGTTTGACTATATATACTGTATATATATTCAAAAGTTATTGATAATTCAAAATAAATATGAATTATTACAATAGAAATGAAAAAAAGTAAAAAATTGTCCGAATTTGTTGTTCAGTGGAAATTAAAATTTATTTAAAAAGATAGTTAATGGGCTTTTGGACTATTGTTTGACTTTTATATTTGATTAGAATTATAAATATTCATAATATATAAGTTGTAATAACTTTTTTCTATTAAATCGTATTGATAGACATAAACTAATTATTTATTAATATTTAATCAAATAATTGATAGTATTTTTTATTTGTTTGATTTTATTTATCAACAGCTTTTTATTTGGGTTATCATTAATGATTAAATTAGAAATAATATTAATAATGACATTCATAGCGTAGATCTGATTATAGAGGTTATATAAAAAGCCAGTAGTGATGTAGTGATGTAGAGATGCAGTGATGTAGTCATAGACCGTTAGTCACATATTCGGTATATTCGGTCTAATATTATAAAAGAATTTATATATGAATTATATGTGAGATGTGTGTGGAGTCGTGGAGTCGTGTTATGAATGAAAAATGATTACGAATGGGCCTAAGATGACAAGCATTGGAGTGGTTCGGGAGAGGAGGTGAGGAAAGCGAACAAATGTTTCAGACCTATCTACCAAAATCGATGAATTAGTTCGTAGAGTATAGAATGTATGCGTTCGTGCCATCAGTGCCACTACTTTTGCTACAACACAACCAACACAACCAACACATCCAACAGAGCCAAAAGAGCCAACACATCCAACAGAGCCAATACAACAACAAGAAAAGACCTGAAGCGCACTTTCGGCCAAATATATCAAATGTTTATTTTATTCTCTCATCTCTCGCACAACCTTTATATCACATACTCTGCACATCACTACATACTGTACATACAGACAGACAGGTTCGACATTAATGCATATATAGAGTATAGCTCTTCTCGATTGTCAACAATCATATGATTATTGTTTGCTATTCTTAATTAAATTTTTTATTAGTAATTTTTATTCGGATATCAAGACTTTGATAGTTTATACGAAGCATATAAAGCATATCTAAATAAAAGTTTCAACCAGATTTTATTGTTTCAATAAGACAATAACAATACTCTAACTTATTCGATACAATAGAGAATACAAAATAAGAAATAAAATTTTCTCATATTTATCCGATTCGAACTCAAATAGCATAGTATTGTATATTATATAAAGCGATAAAAATGAAGGCAAAACAGAATAGCTTTCTATCAAATCATTGAACAGTACAGTACAGTACAGTCATACAGTTCTACTACCAGAGCTGTGGCAGAGCTGTTGTGCCAGAGCTGTGCCAGTGCTGCGCTAGAGCCCTGTCAGCCTCTGCCAGCCTCTTCCAGCGCTGCTCTTTTTTGGCTTAACTTAGCCACTGTTTCAAGGCTTTACTTCTTCATACTGTACTGTATGTACAGTAAAGTACTGTATATATCGGTATGGTATATACGGTATATATATCGGCTTCTTCTCAGTCGGTCTCAAAAGTTAATATAAGAGTCGCTACCGATTTGTGCCACAAAACTAATAGCTATCGTAAAACTCTTCTCTATAATCAAAGCTTATTCAAGTGATAGTAGTGTAGAATAGACTTAAAGTTCTACCGCTATAACGGCTTAGTTATACTAACATTTGAACGACTACTTCGCCACTTTCTTGCCATTAAATAACATATATTATAAAAAACAATATTTATCCAAGCAATATTATAAGTATCGCTACCTCAGAGTAATCAATAAATTTTTTCTTAAATCAATTAAAATTATATTTTAAAATATTATTTGTAAATAATCTTAAAAAGTTTAAAACATTTCATTACATTTTAGCCAATAATGTTTAAATTAAATTAGTTTGTCAGAAAAATAATTGTATGTCATTTACTAATTTTTAATTTTAAACTTCGTTTAATATTTGTCCGAATTATTTTGAAATTTGTTCTTGATAATATGATCTTATTTCTAAATAATAGTCAAAATTTAAACAGATCAATTTCCTTATAAATGATTTTTTTAATACAATTATTATTATTTCTAATGTCCAATTTAAAACGATTTTATGATTAAGCTAGCTATTTATGTTAAAAACTACTCTTGTTAAAATTAACTAATACTGACTAAAATAGTTCAATATAAAATGTTGCTGAAAATTGATCCGAAGTCACGATTTGGGAATAAGACTATTTGACTAAGACTTTCATAAAACTTCCTGTATAGTAACTACAGTTACATAAGATACCGTAGACTCATCTCTAAATTCGAAAACAACTTTCAATTCATACATAAATAATATTACTAATAAGCAGCAATTCATAAGGGGGAATCTTCTCATTTTGAAAACTCACATTTATCCCCCTGGCATTTGGTCCGAGCAAAGGTACTTTCTACAATTTGCTGGCCGCCTTCGCCGAATTTTTAAAATTTTGGACAAAATTAAAAAATTTCCCTTAAATTAGCGCTAAATTCAGTTAAATTAACTAAATTTAGTTTAAATTCGGTTTAAAATTAGTTAAATTAGGTAAAATTTCATTATAGATGTACGGGGGTTTAAGCTTTTTAAAAAGAAATATCTCCCTGATACAATCTAGATTTTTGGACAAATTATTTTTTTTGAAAGAATCCCCTGATTCCCCCATGGATCAACCGACGTTATTAATTACTGTTAATAAATTTGATAAAATATTGAAAATAATTAAAAAATATATTATATTAATACTGTATTTAGTGTATGATACTGTACTAGCTCGTAAGCTAACTCTAACTAGCTAACTAGCTAGCTAATTAATTGATCTAGATTTTGCAAATATCAATAGTTGTATAGAATAGTTGAATTTAGATTTGTTTGATCTATTGTTTGGTGTACTCACGAGTAGGTCTGTCGTGATAGTGATGTTTGTGTATTCTCTCTTCGAGCAGCGGTGGTCTCGACTTTTTCCGGGCCTCACAAACACTAATCCCAGAGTCAAATATGAGAAACATTGTCACTAAAAGTGTGAGTTTGAGTAAAACACTTCGACTTCGTATTGAAAATCTAATTTTGATTATTGAGACGAACCGACGAACACATAAGTAGGAGAACCCGACATAAGGACACATTGATTGTTCACTTTTAAAGTAGTGGTCATTTGTCCAAAACATTTGAAAGACATTCAGAGTCTAAACCAATCGGAATCGGAATCGGAGTAAACATTCGGTAACGGAATCGGCAATGGAATCGGTAATGGGATTGGGATTATGATTAGGATTGGCATCGGAATCGGCATCTGAATTGGCATCTGAATTGGCATTGGCATGGTAGAATTAGAGCACATAATATATGTTGGTTTCACATTGACTGTATACCAATATATGGCAATTTGGCTACACTTCAACACTATAACAGTACTAATATTTTGCTTATATTTTCATATTTCGTTATTTATTTGATTTTCAAGTCATATAAAACTCTTAACTTATATTTGAGTCACAGTTTATGATTAATCATTAATAGATATATAAGTGAAGTTAATGTGCTTATACGCACAAAATATGCTAGATCAGTTTAAACATATTTATATATAATTTTGATAAAAACTAAGCAAAAAAAGAAAAAAAATAGTTGTCTTTGACTGCGAAACCCGAATTGTAATTAAATGTAATCTCGCGTTCAGTTCAGTCTCTGAAGTCTAAGTGTGTGCTCAACAGTATTGTGGAAAACGGCGCTAACGGAAGGCTTTGGCACTACACCACACATACAAACTGTACGAATAGTACACTACGCATGTATTCTATCATATTCTACTAATTCTTCTACTAGTGCTTCGCTCAGATAGTATAATCTTACTTGTTAGTCTTGTAGTTGAGGCTACAATATGTGACAGAGATGTGAGAGCACGACCAGAGTGAGGAGAGTGTGAGGAGAGTGTGAGGAAAGTATGAGGGAATGATAAAGTTAATTAATATAAACATATAATAATAAACTTTGACAAAACGGATTAGCCATAAATTTCCTCTCTGATTTTAAAAATTTACATTTAACCCATCCCCCCCCCTCTTTCTAGCATTTGTTTTGAAAAAAGGTATTCGTCCCCTGAATTGCCAGCTGCCGAAAGCATCCAGCAACTGTTTTATTTTTATGTTTAAAATTAATAAAATTTTCTTAATTGTCGCTAAATCTGGTTTGAATTTAGTTAAATTAACTGAATTTAGAATAAATTTAGTTAAATTGCATATAAAATTAAATAATTTTAAGGCATTTTAAGAGTT
>JAQFXP010001035.1:0-22169 GCA_034693685.1 Belba bartosi
TTTATAATTTTAAAATTTATATAATTATGTTTATTATAAAATAATAATTACAATTAGCTAAATTTTAAAATTATAAACTGTCTGTATATTATAGACTCTATAATATAGAGTATCTGAAAATGACCATGTCTGTTTGTGGGCCACTGCAATAAACAATAAGAAATCTAATCAACACTCTTGAACTCTTAATATGTGCGTAACTTTGATTATTAATAATTTATTATCATGTAAATTTGAATCTGATTTCAAACTTTATCTGCGGCTATTTATTTAAATCTAAATTTCTGATACAAATAGAGCTATTATTATGTCTAAAAATTTCAATTCAATAATCTAGTTCAGTTTTTGTTATATATTTGAAAGTTGTTTAAATTGGAAGTTTTTCAATTATTTTATTTATTGCGAGTATTATAAACATTTTCGGTTCAATTTAGTAAAAGTTTAAAATTATTTTAAATAAGTTTAATGTGGATTAATTCAATTAATTAAAAAATTAAAAGTATTTTATAGGTGGCGTTACTTATGCCATAATGAAAGCTATTAAAAAAAGTAAAACTTTCGTGAAATTTAATAACTTTGTCGAAAGTTTCGCAATGTTTTCTAATTAAGCGCTTTTTATAAATAAATAAACAATTTTTTCTAATATTATTCAAAACTGTAATCAAATGTTTTCAAAACATTGATTGCACTGCAATTGAGCGCATTTTTGACTAATATTTTGAGTAAAAGTCAACTCAAAATCAGACGATTTGTTGTGAATTTTGAGTTTGAGTTTTGGCTCTAAATTGAAGTGTTTTTGTAATTAATTTTTGGTTTAATTTGATTCAAATTTGAGTTAAACAATGGTTCGAATGATTGATAAACAAACAGTTTATATAAAAATAGTTAAGAATAAAGACATTGTATTCGTTGAGAAGGAATTGGTTTGCGTTCAGCAATACATACAACTCATTGGCAAAGATATTAAGATAATTGTCGACAACTGCAGCCATAGATCCGATTCCAGGTTTCAATTACAACACCAAAAGTCGGTTCAATCGCAAAATTATTACCAAATACTCGGCGTTCGACGCAATGCCAGTCCTATAAACATCAGAAAAGCTTTTATGCGTTTGGCGCTCAACCATCACCCGGACAGACACACCTGTGCCGGCGCTCACGTACGCCTCAAACACGAGCGTCGCTTCTCTGCTCTCACTCTGGCCTACGCTGTGCTCAAAGACCCCGAACTGAAGAACCAATACGACACTCAAATGAAGACTAATTCCGAAAGTATTGCAACTCTTGAGACAATTCGACAGAAGAGGATCAAGAGGTCGACAAAAGTGACAAAAGATGACATTTATTGTCATTAATATTTGAGTTAAGTTTTCAATTGTTTCGACAAAACATTTAAAATATTTTTATAATCCATACATACTATGAATATAAAGAGCTTTAAATCAAATTAAAAACATTTTAATCGTTTTAATGCATTCATTATTAGTATTTATTTTGAAAAATGTATCCATTGTTTGATTCATTAAAACTTGTCATAACTTTATTATAAAATAATTGATTCATTGAATAAATTTCTTATAAAACTTATAAAACTATAAATTGTTTTATTGAATATTATAAACAAATGTATGAATGAATTACAACAGAAAACGGAATAATAATCATAAAAAAGCGGAACTAAACCTCAAATGTCTTAAATCAGACATTTTTAACGGTTTGTTACAATTAACACAATTATTGGAACGGTTTAAGTGTTTGGAGCGTTTGAAGCACTTAAGACACGCTATATAACCACAACAGAGAGTCCTGTGCGGAGACACTGCGCTCTTCGACTCACATATCATACAGAAGTGAGTCTTTGGAATCACTATTCAGTGAATTAGTGATCGGTTTTAGAGTTTAGAAAAATATAAATTCTATTAAATTCTTATTATACGTATAGAATAAGTTGAGAATACGTATATATGAACTATGACTTGGACTCACAGTTATCTTTTCTTTCAATTATTTTAAACTCTGTATTCGGTCCGAACTCATTGGCCGACACTTCGACATAACATTTCTTCAGAAATATATATCTTTCAGACTTTGGAACAATTATTGACAATTCTATAAGAGATTCAATACTCAAATATATAAAACAATTTATAAAACAAAACAAAACAAAACAAAAGCAAACCTTTGATCCATTTGTCGCGCATTTGTTTGTCGATTCTCTTGAAAGCCATATTGAAATACGCGGAAAGAGTTAGAATATTCTTAAACTTTTTAAACTCTCGAATACCTTCACATATTTTACCAAAACTATTGGTGCCTTTGAATAGTTGTTTTAACTAAACATTTAGTATAAAAATAAATAAATACAAAAATTTTAAAAAATTCGTCGCAATCCCAACCTGAGCGCCATTTTTGCGCCAAAACTCTAACATTCGTTCCGTCGCTTCATCGACGACCTTAACGACAGGCTTTTCCTCACTATTACTACATTTGACTTCAAACGGAACAACAGTTTTATTCTTCGACTCATTGACAACATCTTCGGTAAAGTCGATAGCAATTGGTTTCAATTCGTGGACAGTATTGCGCTCTTCATTCCAACGAACCTTTTTCGATGAGTTCGTCTCAACCGATGCCTTACTTTTAATAATTCCGTGCAGTTTAGTGTCCGGAGTCGAGGCTTTGGGTTCGGGTTCGGGTTGGGTAGGTGTGGCCAAACTAATCGATTTGAGCGGAACGTTGAGTCGAATTCGCTTTTGAGGGCTCGGATCCAAATCTCTTTCATTAGTGACTGAATTATTTGCGATTAAATTATTGAAATTATTTGGTTTCGATTCAACGCAAGTACTACTCATTCCAGAAGATATCGAATCGAAAATACTATTAGATTCTGGAATTGGTTTTTGGTTAAACTTGTCATTAGTTTTGAATTCATTTAAAATAATTGTCCCGTCTTTGAGACCATTTGTCGCCGATTTTTGTGATATATTCGAAAAGCTTTTAAATTCCGTGTTTTTAAAGACTGTTTTTGGCATCACTTGACTGTTAATACTTGTCTTAACTGACGATATATTCTCTGAATTGGAAGTTGAGGTTCGGTTAGAAAAAAACGAATTGAGTTTAGCGAGACTTTCGTCTAAATTCTTGAATCTATTCCTTATAATGTATTTCTCGACCCATTTGGAGAGTCCGTCGTTGAGAGTCGCGAATCGGGAGTCCAGAAGAATAATGACTCCGAAGTCGTCCTTATGTCGAACGACTCGACCGATTGCCTGATTCAGAGCTCTTTTCATTTGCAACGCATACCAGCCGTTGGCCGTCAGTTCGATCTTCGCTTCGTTCAGATATTGCTTTTTGAGTATAACTCTCGGATCGGCCACTGCTGGGAATGGGAGGCCAGTCATGATAACGCCCCGGCAGTAGTCGTCGGGTAAGTCCATTCCTTCGGACAGTTTTCCGCGAAAGACGCCGAAGAATACAGCGCCGGAAGAGTGGGGTTCGTCTATTTTGTGCTTATACTGTGTGATACAGTCATTGAATGTCCGCTTATTCCTCGGCTCCAGAAATATCTGTTTCACACAATTGAGTCGAACCCAGAAGTTGTCGTTTTGTTTCCAAATTGCTATACATTTATTGAGTGCCGTATAGGACGAGAAGAATATGAGAACTCCTTTCGGAACAACTGTCAAAATGTCTAACAGAGTCTGTCCTAACGCGCGATAGTATTGTATATTATCTCTATTGTCGTACTTAGAGGTGAGAACTGTGTTGTCTCTTGAGTTAGAAATGTTTAAAATAGACAATTGATTCGCACCAATGATGTGACTGTTTTGCAGTTTTATCGCAAACTTTATATCCATTTCCGCTTCGAATGAGTTCATCGGCGCCAGAGTTCCACTCGTTATGATCAGACTATGAATACCCATATCCAACAGTGACTTCGCGCCCACACTCGGACTCAAACACCTGTTCCCGGAAATGACTAAATGTTAGTAAAAATTCAATTACAAAAAATAATGACTAAACTGACCAAATGTGCAAAACCCAGGCGTCTGGAGAACTCTTTTTATTCCAGAAGTTTGTCTTCTGATCGTCCGATTCAGCGCCTCTTTCACTAAAAATCTTAAACTTCTTAATGAACTCAAGTTTATGCGATTCGTATTCATCGAATGTCGACAACTTTATTGGAATCAGTCGTTCGAGAAATTGAGCCAAACTGGTGAACGAGGCCGAGAGCACCAGTGCTTGAGTGGCGGCCATAGTGTTCGAGTTGGTCAGAGTCATCGAAATCTTGTCCATAATGTCAAGCGTTTGCATACATGTGTTGACGTCGAGTCCGACCCTTTCCATAATCTTGAATATGACAGCCGTCTCGTGAAGTGTTTTGGTCGACGGCTTGTCTTTGATTAGTGAATCGAATGCCGACTCGAGATCACAAACCGTTAGTTTGAGTTTAGCCACACTTTCGACACTCAGTTCCGACAACTCCTTGGCGTCGGAGCCGTCATATGAGCCGTCGTTGATGTCTCTGAGCTTTTCGAGGATTGCGTTAATGTGTTTAATGCAAACGGCGAACGAGTCTGACCTGAGTTCGGAAGAGACGCTCTCTTCGCACATCTTCTCTATATTGTGTCCCTCATCGAAGATAACGACTGAGTTCTTCACTTCGAGAGCGTTCGACAGTCGGATCTGTGGGTCAAGTATGTAGTTATAGGGCGTGAATACGAGCGATGCCTTAGTCCGGATATGTCGAGAGGCATAGTATGGACAACAGGTGTTCTTTTTGCCCAACTTTACTAAGTCTTCGATATCGAACACTTGGTGTGAGTTATAGTCGACGTTTCGATCGACTTTCTGTTCGTAGTTTCGATAATAAGCGCATAAATTGTTTTGGATTTTGTGTCGACAGCTCTGGTTCTTCGCGGATATGCTCTCCAGTTTCGAAACATCCGAATTCAAACAGAGCTGATCTCTGGAGCCGATCACTACTGCCTTATAGCTATTATAAGCCGTTCTCTTCAGTTCACTGCAGGCCTGAGACAACTGTTGGTGAGTTCGGGAACTGTAGAGAATTTGCGGACTATTGTCACTCAATTGCCATCCGTTCAGACTCTTGGGCACTGACACTGACGTCGAGGCATTCAACTCATTGCCATTGAGGCCACTCTTCTCAACCATTTGCTTCAAAGCACTCAACTTCTGACTGTCGACCCAACCCAGGGTTGCGCACAGTATGCAAAGCGTCTTTCCAGTGCCGGTCGGGCTCTCCAACAAACCATTGCTTTTCTGCCAATTAATGAAAAACAGGTTTAATTCAATTAATAATTCGATTGTTCGATCAATGTCTTAGACTTAGACTTATTAGTGTCAGACCTGTTGTAGACATTGTATAACACTCTTCATGTAATCCAATTGTATGTCATATGGTTTGTATGGAAACAACACTTTCACACCATTTATGTCCAGCGCTTCCATTTGAACCAAAGTTTGGATTAATTAACAAATTGTTTACTTTATATCAAATGTTTTGTTTTGTTTATAATCGAAGTCAAAGACGATTAGACAATTGGCGCTACTTTTCTATTCGTATGACTCAATACTATTCACTCAATTCGAGTGATTCTTGTGATTCAATTCGCACTCCAAAGCCATCTCTCGACAGAAGTTCAAACGTTTTAAACTTTTTTGACATAATATTATAAAATTAAACTCACAGTCTATTGATACAGTATATTGGATTAGCCAATTTGGCTTGTGAAATTTAATATAAAATTTTAAATAGATTACATTTTAAAATAAATATAGCACTACTTCTACTATTCTATATTAACCTATAAAGGCAAACTAGACATGTCTACTTTATCTAATTAGTTTATTATTATAGATTTCCTATTAATACTATAGAATCCTTATAGAATATTTATTAATAAAAAAGTATAAGAACTTATTAAATAAATGTTTGTCTGTAATTGCATTGTCGAAATACTTTTTTCTTAATTAAATATTTGTTATTAGATATTCTAAAACTTATGATTTTATGCATTGTATTAATTATCAACATGTTGTTTTTCTAATATTTCAATAATATCATTTAAATTAAAATATATTATTTGATAGTTTTAAAAAACTTATTGAATAAATTCATAAAATAATTAAACAAGATAACAAAGCTATTAGTTTTAAGTAGAATTTTACTTAACCTTTATTTCTAAAATTAGGAAAAGTATTTTTTATGATGTATATTGATTTTAGAGTAATTGAAAGCAGCTAGAAAACAAAGTCGAAACAATTTTATGCATTTTGGTGTTAAGTTATACGTTTACATTTCTTACTTTTAAATTCAATTAATTATTATGGTATTTATGAAAAAAATATTGCAAAATTTTTTTTGTGCAAAAAATATTGATTTGAATTTAATATGTTTAAAATTTTAGTTTTATATTGTCTGAAAATTTATTTTATCTAATTATAACTTAATTATATCTAAACATAGATTAAAATTGATTTAATTAAAATCAGAAATTGAGAAGGTGGGCCGATTTAGGGGAATCAGGGGAGGAGTTTTTCCAAAATTTTGTCCAAAAACCTAGGGGAATTTTTCTAAAAACGTTTAAAAAGCCTTAAAATCACTTAATTTTATATGCAATCTGACTTAATTTAACTGGATTTAAATCGGATTTAGCACAAATTTAGTCAAAATTTTCTAATTTTGATCATAAAACTAAAAAATTAGGGAAAAGAGTACTTTTTTGCAGACCAAATACTAGGAGAGGGGGAGGGGTTAAAGCCAATTTTTAAACACAGGGAGGGGATTTTTGCCCAATCCTCTTTTCAATCTTTGATTAAAATGTTAGCAAAAAATATTATTGAGATTGAGATTACCTGAGATTGAGAAGGGGGGAGTCAGCCAAAACCCCCTTTAATTTTAAAAATTGGCATTTATCCCCCCCTAGCATTTGGTCCGAGCAAAGGTACTCCCCCTCGACCTTTTAGCGGCCGCCGGCAATTTATTTGGCCAAAATTAGAAAATTTTCCCTAAATGGTGTTAAATCCGCTTTAAGTCCAGTTAAATTGGGAAAATTTCATCATAAATATATGGGAGTTTTGAGCGGTTTTGGAAAAATCCCTCCCCTGATACCCCTCCTAGGTTTTTGGCCAAAATTTTGGGTAAAATGCATTTCCTGATCCCCCTGATCTTTGATTCACACCAATACTCAATTTGTATTTAATTTCCAACATAAAGTTAAGAGCCTTTCATAACATGGTTCAATACAAATCTCCACCCTGCTAACTTTATTATCTTCAACATTTGCTATTCAGTCGTAAATACTCTCCGTTCGGCCCATCCTTTCTGTCGGTTAGGAACGGAAGAGCAACCGATGTTCGACTCTTTTATATCTTATTAAAAAAATTTTATGTTTTCTGAATTGTATTAACTTTTATAAAAGCAATCGTAGATTCGCTGCAAATCGGTTAATGTTCTGCAACTGAAATAATGGCTTTACTTATTCGACACAACAATCAACAATAAATTTAATAATAAATTAAACCTTTCCTGCCGGTGCCAACAGCCTTAACTACTGTTACTGTCATTTGCAAAATATACCTGTGCTTGTAACTGGTCTATAGATTATAAGTTGATTAATGCTAGAAGAGTCAATAAGTCTGGCTTTTAATATATTATTTATTGTAATTTATAAATAATGAGTTATAAATCTATATATATTTTTAAAATAATAACGCAGTTTAAACTATAGTTGGCCTAAATCACACTTTATTTGACATTTTATTTAAATTGTTTGAATTTATTTTTTAAATTAAGATTTATAAAATTAAAAATAAATTAGATTAGCGTAGATATAAATCTCGTTTAAATTTAACAATTAAATAAAATAATTAAGTTTTACATGTTAATTATAATATTTTTTGTTACAAAAATTATTTTGTAATTTGTAATTATTATTAATTAGTTGTAATTCTCAGTAAAATATTAAATTAAAAAACAATTAATAAGTTTAATAAACAATTTTATTATTATCTTTATTTGAATTAGAACTAAAATTTTATTTTAAAAATATCAAAAATTAAACGAAAACAGAATATTCCACCAATACTATTTTAAATTAAAATAATTTTATACACTTTCACATTGTATTTTGTAAATTAAAGTATATTTTAAAATCAAGCTAATTAAAACATCATTATGTTTGATTGTTTTAGTGTTGCAAGTACAAATTGCTTTCTAGTTTATAAAATAAAATCAATTGCACTTTAATATGCAGACCAACTGACGCTTTTATTTGAATCGAAAACTCTAAGCAATATTATAATAGTCAAAGTTGGGATAATTGAAGATAAATAATATTTTATATCTTCTATAACAAGTGATGTGCAGCTCAACAATGCCTGCCCTCTCCTCCCCCTTTCATTTGAAAAGAAAAGGGAGGAAGTGGTGGAATATGTATATTAGCCTTTAGTTGAGCTCAAAGTGAGCAAAAAACCATAAAATCCTTTTTTTCAAACCTTTTCTGCCCATAATTTCACGGTCTGTGCAATTCTGAGTAATTCTATGCAAACCTATGCTATTCTTTGCTATTATTCATTCGAATGCATAGAAAGCGTAACTGAATTTTTGAGAAAAGCCTTTACTGTTGCTATGCGTTCAAAGTGAACGGTTTGGTAAAGACTATATATTTCTAAAGCGGAAAATGCATCGAATGCAACATTCTCTTATACGTTGTATTAATAACCTCTATCTCTAATTCATTGATAGTTAAACATTGTTTCTGTAAGAACCAACTTAGTGTTCCGTTAGTAAACTGGACGGCTATACGACGTTTGCAAGCTGTGAGTGCGGGAGTAGAGGGGAGAAAGAGGGAGAGTCTCACTGTTGCAGTCTCACTAGGCTGAGAGTTGAGCCTAGAGTCGAGCACTGCTTCACTGCAATACAATCCAATACTGTGAGCATCGTATGGGTAGTCTATAATAGTATTCTCCGGCAAAACTGTACAGATTTGAGCGCTTGTACCGACACAACAGAGCACTACTGTAACAGAGCAATACAGACTACTGTAATAGTACTACTATATAGCTATAGCTATGTACTGTAGTGTAATAGTGTAGTACAGCAATGAGTGACAGGACTCGCACACTCTCTCACAACCGTATGAGTGCGCGATTGGTGTGAGTGTGAGTCGAATGTCTCGAATGCCTCCAATGCCTCCTATGCTTCGATTCCTCCATTAGTCGACTGTAGGAAAAGGTGTCACACGTTTAGACACATTAGAGGTTTAGCTAACAATACAACTAAACTATGTTTCGATGTTTAGGAGCAGACTATTCGTCTAAATCTGATTCGATTTGATTGCATTGAATGTATTAATTGTGTAATTATTGCTATAATCAGTGACTGAGTGTCGGCGGAGACGAACACTGCAGACAATGTGCTCTCAAATGACTGTCAATAGAGTGAAAGCGAATGATTGACTGAGACTTGAATACAATTACAGCTGATTTCGAATCATTACATCAATACATCAATACATGACTGCATTCACATTCATTCACATTCACTCGACTCGACTTGACTCGACTCTACTCGCGATTGCCTTCCAATTCAATTCAAATCAATTGATTGTTTATATTAATTGAGATTTTATTCGATTACTAATCGTTTTATTTATATTTTCAAACATATATTTATTTTTCAATTTTAAATAAAAATAATTTTAATTTTTTAAGACAATAGACAAAAACGAATGAATAGTTTGTTTTGCGAAGAATCGATTGAACGCCAAATATATATTAATTAATAGTTTTTTAAATTATCTCAAATTTATTGATAAATACTATTAGTGTTGTTCTCAGCTCTAAATTCGAGTAATTGTTTGAAATTTTATTAATTATTTAATCAATTATTAAGTGTTTAACTCATTATTAGTGAACAGTAGTCGAGAAAACAAATCAATCGATTCGAGTAATGATATAAAAGTAAATTGAAATATATTTTTGATTAAAACAAAATCTAATTAATTATCCGAAAAGACAACACTTTTTGTGTGAAAGAGAAGGCTTTTGTCAAATAATTAGTCAAAAGACGAGAAAATATTTAATTAACTAAAAGTACATTAATTTTTTGTCGCAAATAGTTGTTTGAATTGGCAATCGTTTTAAGTGTAAATAAATTGTAATTTTTGTGAATATATATTAATATAATATAAATATAACGTATATTTGAATTGGTTTTTGTGATCACTCTAATGGACAACCATTTGCAGACCTTATCTGAAGAACTAATCGTTGGATTTGTTTGATTGTCTCACTCTTCAGAACCTATTGATAGCCTAATCGGTCAAAAAAATCATTTAATGTAATATTTGTGATAAATATTCAGATGTTTCACAACTCAAGACAACAACCGATTGATTCAATCTTTTGTTAAATAAGACTTCAATTAATTAATAATAAATATAAGAAAAAAACGATTTTTTCATTTCAAAAGAAATAATTATTTTTATTGATTACGCGTTTAAGTGATTATTATATTGAATATACAGTGAATTGAATTAATAATTGAATCGATTTATATGTGATTATCGTTTAATAGTGAGAAATAATGAGAGAATATCTGAATTCAAATCGAGTTTATTGGTTAGGAATCGGTGTTCAGCGAAAGGGCTTTACTTTTATTAATGTAAGCATTAATAGCATTAATGATATCTGACTGTAGAGTAAGTTAATTAAGAAAATCTTGTGATCATTGCATACATTATTACATTTTTTTGGTATATATGCACAATATATGCATTGAATACAATACAATACAATACAACTTGATATAATATAATATAATATAATATAATCTATAACTAATGTATATATAGTGTGTATAAGACTTCCATCCGTTGGCTCAGAGTTTAGCGTTTAATTCAATTGTCGTTCAGACAAAACCAAAACCCAATTCCTGTAATGCAAACCGTTTTACATCAAATAATGTCTTTTGATTTCCCGTTTTAGGCATAAATTTGTTAACAATTATCGCAAATCGAATAATTCTAATAATGGCCTCAGCTATCAAAGGGATGGTAAGCAAGAACAAGATCAGATACAAAGTGGACGGCTTTGATCTGGACCTGTCATGTGAGTGGACCTGTGCTCGATCTCATGCAAGGCTTGCTTTGATGCGAGTCTTGTGTTTCCAATCGATTCAGACGTCGATTACATTGATTTGATTACCAATTGATTGATTGTTTAGATATCTCGCGAAACATAATAGCGATGGGATTCCCGGCCGAGAAGTTGGAGCGCTTTTACCGGAACCACATCGACGACGTGGTTCGCTTCTTCGAGTCGAAGCACAAGAATCGCTACCAAATCTACAATTTGTGCGCCGAGAGTAAGCGCAGGTACGACACGTCGAAGTTCCAGTGCCGAGTGGTCGAGTCGTATGCTTTCCAAGACCACAATCCGCCCCCTTTTGAGCTAATGAAGCCGTTTTGCGAAAACGTGCACAAGTGGTTGGCACAGGACAGGGACAATGTGATTGCCATTCACTGCAAGGCCGGCAAAGGCAGGACAGGTGTTATGATCTGCGCGTATCTGATCCATGCGGGTCAGTGCGAGATCACCGACGACTCGGGCTCTACCGTGAAGATCACGGGCGCCGACAAAGCACTGGAATATTACGGTCGGCACAGGACTCACGACAAGAAGGGAGTGACGATTCCGAGTCAGAAGCGATACGTTTACTATTACGAAGAACTAGTCAAACACGACCTCGACTACCACTCCATTCCACTCCGGCTGTGTTCGGTGCACCTGAACACAATACCATTCTTCAATGGCGGGGCCTTTACGTTGATTTGTGAGATAATCCAATTACCGAAACAAAAGTTAAAGACTTATGAGATTGAAGTGAAGAAGAGCTTAGAGTTCCTCAACTATACTATACCCGAAGAACTCGTATTTCGCGGAGACATTAAAATTGAGTTTTATATTAAGAATAAGATTAAAAAAGAGAAAATATTTCAGTTTTGTTTCAACACGTTCTTCGTTAAGAACAGTGAAGACTTGAAGGACTCTTTTAGAGGAACTAATGCTAATGCTGTGAATGACAGCAAAAAGTGTTCGATAAGTAATGACTGTTCGGAACTACCTATAAGTAATGGCTATTCCAACGGACAGGTCTATAGTAATCGCAAGTGTTCTGAACGCAAAAGGTTTGTCAATTAATTAATTACTTAATTAGTTAAATGAATTTGAAATTATATTTCTTAGACTACTTATACTTTTTGTACTTCTTGTCGGTCACTAACTCTAAGCCATTAAACTAAGGCTAGAAATCAAAACTAAAATTCTATTACTATTAAACTATTAAATGGTTTTATTACTTCTCTATTCGAGTCATTGCATAGTTTTTCGCTTTAATTCGTTTAGTTTTATCTAAACATTTAATTTATTGCAATTCTTGTCTACTTTTTCAAAGCGAACTTATACTGCATTTCGACATATATTTAGTTTTTATTTAATTCGCAATTCGTTATATTCTATAGTTTCGGAAATCCAATCCAATCCAATCCAAGACTTTAAGGCAAAAACATTTATTTGGTTTATAGACCAAAAGTCGTAGATTTTAAATGTTTTCCATAAACTGAACTATATTTTCGGTTAAATACTATTTTGCATTCGAATCAGAACCTAATGAATCGAAAGTAATATAAGTTTGCTTTCAGTGTCTTCTTTCATAACTAACTGCACATACAGTATATTAATGGTTGAGTTGAGAGTTATGTAGTGTTCAGTCGCTTCTATACTCATTCCCAGAGTATTAGTTAACCCATAAGTCGAACAAAGTCTCTGCAATTCTAGAACATAATATCTGGGGTTAATGTACTCCTTCTTATGTTTCCATATTTGCGCCAATAATCAAATTTAATGAATAATATCAACAAATTTTAAGCCATTACTTCAGAAGCGATTTTCATCAGAACAGCTAAAATATCTGAATTCGCACTTTTAATCGGATCACATGTCCTTGTTCTCACATATGCTCTCCATTTACATACAATTCACATTCAATTATAATAATTTGGTTCTTATTTCCAATTGATTTTTCAAATATTTCTCAAATTTTTGCTTTGATTCGAACCACTTAGAAGAGCTCATACTCTTTGAATAAGTTTTCAGATATTCTGTTAATCTTAAAACTCATTTTACTAATGCATCGCATTTTAGAAACGGTCGGAAAAAAGTGAAAATTCATTTTTTATAATTTCCAATCCATTCAACTCTTATTTATTTTTGCTGTAATTTAAAACTCTATAACTTTCAACAAATCAGTTGCCAATCAATCGAAATAAACTTTTTTTCGAAGATATAGTTTAGATAGAAGTTGTGAAATGAGTCAAAATATTTATTTTATATGTTTGTTGAGTTTATAGGTTCGCACATTTTTCCAGATCCATTCAATACATCTAATTCTTTCGATTCCGTTTTTACACTTAAATAATCTATATTTTATATTTTGATACTATTATTGCATAGCTTTTCAGTATTTTCTATATTCTATTCAATGATATGTTACTTATTTGATCGCTTTATTAATATTTTATTCTTTAAATCGTTTATTATTTATAGAATATATTCTTTTTCCGAATATAAAGTGATTTAATTTTTACATTAAAATAAGATTTAGAGAAAATAATAAAAACTAATTATTATCGAATGCACTAAATGTTATAAAAACAGAAATTTAATCTCAATTCAAATTTGAGTTGAAATTAATTATTCGAATATTTTGTTGAAATTTTTATTTCCTATTAAAATGTTATTCTTTAATTAAAGTAAATTAAAGTGTTTTTCGAAATTGTTTTATTAGAAAATCAATAATTGCTTTTATCCTTCCATTGACTGATAGCTAAACTGTTGGCTCATTAACTCATTAATCCGTTGAATATTTAATTCCAAACATTTTTTAAATCTAAACCAAAGCCTTTGTTCTGTCGATTGTTTCCAAACGAAAGATAAGTTTTTTTAGATAAAGAGTGAACTTTAAAAGCAATTCAAAATTATATAGATTTGAAATTAATTTTTAATGAATAAAATGAATTGTGCCAGCTAATCCGGATCCGCCGAGTTATTGGCAGTAGGGGAGGAGATGGAGGGGTAGTTGTGATAAAATTGTCAGTTTTAATGGATATAAATTAATTAAATTGAATATATACTGCCTAGATTAAATTAAATTGAGTTTGATCTTAATTTTAATAAAAATTTGCCAAAAAGTTTGATCTTGATTTTAAAAGCCAAACATCTGGCTGTCTAAAAAATTTTAGAGCATGATAATTTATCAAACCCGGATAGTTTTACTATTGATAGTATTTTAAAATGTTGTGACTCGGATTAGTTTGCAAATAACGAAATAAAACATAAGGGGATTGTACTCAAAGGGATTTGCGACAAATTCAGTAAAATAGAGTCGAATTTTGAGAGGATGAAACTTGTTCAAATATGCAATAGGTTTATTTGCTACATTTTTATTATTTAGCATATATATGTTAAATAAATTACTCTGGCTTAAAAAAATGTTTGGAAACTTTTGCTCAAAACTAAAATCTCTTAATTTGATGACTTTGTGATTAGAGAATATTGCAGTTATTATCGGTATTTGAATAAGAATTTGAAACATAAGATGCTAATAAGATATCAATTTACGCAATATTTGAATTATTTTGTGCGACATATCTTGCAATTACTTTGAATTAATGTTTATTTTGAGTCAATTTAGTGAACATTTACACCAAACCAATAATTTTATTCAAAATCGTTGAAATTTTTGTATCAAAATAGAAATTAATGCGAATTATGTTTAATAGCAGCGCCGGAAAGGAATTGAGTTTAGTTTTGCCAAAAGACCAATTGGACAAAGCCTACAAAGACAAGGCCAACCGTACCTTCACTTCGGATTTTAAGGTATGAGTCGTTGAGATAGTTGTGATTCTAGCGCTCAACCTGACCTGACCTAACCTATAGGTGCGACTGTCGTTCGCAAAGCCGAACCACTCGTATTCGCGATCGCCAGACGTGAGCCGAACTGATGACCGGATCGGAGAAGTGCTGAACAGCAGTCAAGAGAACGGAAGCACTGATAACGACTCGGAGAACGAGACCGAAGACGATGACGACGACGAGTATGACTCCGATGATGACACTGAGCGGGAAGGTTATGTTCCTCAATGATAACCATTACTTATTTAGTTATTATATTCGACTTTTGAGTATCTTTTGTAAAATTTTGTCAAACATTTCATTAGAAAACAAAATACGTTTTGATCCGTCGATTGATTATTAGGTCTAAAATATTGTCTTTTTATTTGATTTATAGGTCAAACGACATACTTATGAAAAACACATTTTAATAATTGCATAGTTTTTACGTCGAATTTCATTACAACTTTCAAATTGTTTTAAACAAAACTCTTAATTCAAATCACAAATAGTTTTTTGATCACTCGTTGAAAATCAAAATTTAATTTTCGAACTTTTATTCAATTTATTATATAATTTAAATAATTGTTATAATTGTTTCAAATTTTCAATATTTAATAGAAAACAAATTGAGTCTTAAAATGAATTTTTTGTCGAAACACACATTGAATGTGAACTCAATTCAAGTGAATCACACAATTGTTTGAATCTCCACATCTTGTAAGTAATGCATGTGTTTATCAATACAAACAAACAAACCATTAGTTTTCAAATTCAAATTCAATTCAATTCATTCCTCATTCTTACAACAAAAACCAAAATCCATTCATTTGTATCACTAATTGAATAACACTAACACTTTGTACAAAAAAATATTAAATATGTTTCGATTATAAAAATTTCAATTTTTTTCATTAAAATTCTAAACAATGATCTCTTATTTGATTTGATGTTTTGTTTTTTTGTTTTTAATCAGAGTTTTACTGTTTTATGACTACGAATATTGAGTGGAAATTAAGTTTTAATTTTGAAAATAGCAGTCATTGCTAATACCCAAAGCAATCGATTGGCGAACAAATGACATAACTTTAGAGTTCAAAACCAATCCAATCGAATGAATGGCTATAAATAGAAATTAATGTTCAGTTTACTTATGTTCAGTCTTGTGATGATTCCAAGATATGAAAGATTTTTCTCATTTTTTCATTTTATTGATTTTGGGACTAAATCTAAATCACAACACAATCTATAAATAAAAGCAATCAACGAATGGTTGTGTTTGGGTGAGAGAGGGAGAGGGAGGGAGTGAGAGGCAGAGAGAGAATTCAATTTTTTCGCTTAAATTATTTTGAAAGCTTTCGGAAAAAATAAATGCATTTTTAGTAATGAATAAAAGTGTTATAAATCTGATTTATAAAGTTGAGAAAATTTGATTTAATCGACAAATTGGGTATAAAATGTGTTTTTTTTTCAATTTATTAATTCCTAATTATTGTCATTGTTTTTGACAAAGAGAACAAAAATTTTGACAAAAATGTGAAAATACTTAATGGAAACAAATCAAGAAATAAATTTCAAAACAGAAAACATTTTTATACAGAGAGTATATTTTTATTTTAGATTTTTTTTTAACTTTTAAAAAATGTTTTTTTTTGTGATACTTATAATCAATTACATACAGTTTTATATACACTATAATTGAATGATTTTTTGTTGTTTTGTTTGAAAAATTGGGAAAATTTTTAACATAAGTTGATTAAAAACAAAAGAAAATTGAGTTTAGATTTCGAATTAAAAGTTTGGGAAAAAGAAATTAATTTCGAGTCATTCAGTAAATGGTGAGTTTGTTAGTTAGTAAAAATCAATCGAATCGAATGGCACATCAAAAATATAATTTAAGTTTGACTTTAAAAAAGAGTTCACTATTTGGTAATAAAAAGATAAATAAATTAGAAATATTCAGATTAGAGATACCGAAAGAGGTATTCATATATATGTAGTCATCACTTCTTCTCAATTTATAACTTTTTTTGTTAGTCAAGAGAACCGCTATATTGAGTGTAAGGGTTTTGAATGACTACTATCACAATATTCATGATAACAGTCCCCTTAAAAATTGATAAGAATTTTCCCCTAAAGTGTCGCTTCGAAACGTTTAAGAGTTTTGAAATTACATTCAATTTTTGACAATTTTTTTCATTTGTTTCTAATATTTACAGATATTCGGCAAAAAATGTGAAATAAAGAGAAAAAACAAATAAATATAACGAGAATTACACTAAATGTTTGTATAATACGAAAAAAGCAGAAAATTATTAAATCGAAAGTAAATTATTGTTTTCATTAAGAATATAACATTTGATGCACCAGTAGTTTACAATTGCTTTAAGTTCTTATTTACCACTAATTTAGTAGTGATTATCTCAACCGAATGGGAGGCGCCGTCAGAGACGTTCCGATCGGTTATTATAATTATTTATATATTTTATATCAATTTATTTAAAGGCGAAGTTTCAGCGAATAAACGGTTTTTGTAATAATGTTATTATTTGTAAAATTTTAATACATTTTAGTTTCAAATTAGAGATGTTTTCAAAAAAGACTTCATTCGCGATGTCTAACGATTTTGTCTATTATTAAAAGATGAGTTGCGATTCGGCCCAAAGCCACCTCCGCCTCCGCCCCCACTTCCTCCTCCTCCTCCCGAGCCGGGCCCACCTCTCGGCCCTCCACTGTTACCGCCCGAAGAGAACTGACTTCGATTCCTCTGATTGCCTGAAGACCCGCCCGTTTGCGATCGATTTCCGCTTATGTTTCCCAAACTGTTGTTCAGTCGTCCGCCTATTCCTCCCGAACCCGGACCGCCTCGGCTTGAATTGCGTTCAAAACTCTGAGAACCCCTTCCCGTCTGAGATCTCTTTTCCTCGACATTGAAGCGATGGTTATCGAAATAGATTGGCTGAAGAGTCACAAAGAGTAGGTCCAATAGATTGGGTTTGGAATTGGCATTCAGTTAGAAATCAATTCGATTTAATAGTAAATAATCGAAAACTAAACAAAACTAACCTTTTGTTTGAGGATCTGTTGGACTATATCCGGGTTCTCAAACGTAACGAACCCATAGTTTGGAGTTTTGACATTTGAGCCCATTTTCTGGTTTTGCCGATTGATGCGAACGTCCAAAATCTTACCGAATCGGGCGAAGAGGTTCCGGAGGTCTTCTTCGACGATATGTTGCGGCAAATTGCCGACAAAGACCTGATTCTCGTCCGGATATTGCTTTTTGTCGCGATAGTCGCCGTCGGCTGAGTCGCTGTCGTTCAGACCACCCCTTCCGGGTGTCATCTCTCGCGACTCATTGCGTCGATTGAACTGTTGGTTACGTCTGACCCCTTTGTTCTCTCTCTGTGGGCCAACACTTCCGGTACTCGAAGGAGGCTTTCCGGTCACCGAAGGGACTGTCATTGAGGTGTTGATGGCTGTCATCGAAGGGATGGGCGAAGACTCGACCGGTCGAGGGAATGGAACAGTTATAGGAGTAGTGTCTGTCTTAACGCCCGAAGTAAACGACGGAAGTCCCGAAAAGGGCGGGAAGTTTGCATTCGGGTTCTTACTGACCATATTTGCGTAAGTCTTCAGTTCATTGGTCTGGGGTTGGGGTGAAGTCGAGTTCCTTTCGCCGAACTCTTCGTTCTTCAGATAGTTTTCGTCTTCGAAAGCGTCGCTCGAATTCAATTCAATCGCTTTCTCTTCCGTCACTTCATTGTTATTATTCGACAACTTTTCGACATTCGAACCGACATTTTCGTGAACCGAGCCGTTAGTGTTCTCATAGTAGTCGGCGCCGACACTAGCGATCGTGTCTTCCCTCACCTCCGGCTCGTCTCTGTCTCTATCGATCGACTTGAGTGCCGGCACTTCCGTCTTCTCCAAACTCACATCTGAGCCCTTCTCGGGTTCAGAGCAGTCGTCGTCGTCTAAGAAGATCTCGTCCTGATATCGGAAGATGTCGTTCTTCGCGTAATACTTCGTCGATGACTGCGGCGCCAAAACAAACGTTTGAAGGAATTTACGCATCGGTTGGCCGTCGTTCGACAGTTCGCCCGTAACCTAAAGTCGGCATCACATCAGAGGTCAGACATTAGATTCGATTACTCACTAAACCCCAACCCAACCGATTGGTCGTTTCAATCATACCTGAATCACCACTCCTTTGCCAATTGTCTCCATTGAGTCCACTTGTCTGATCTTCGCGTGACAGTCCTTGAAGCTGAGGGACAGTATCTTCTTATTGATGTTGTCCTGGCCATAGACAGGCACAGACACCTCCCCGGGCTTGTCGAGGCCCCCGTGAACGAAGGACGAGTCGTCCGAATAGAATCTGTGGTCAATAGACAATAGAATCAAATCAATTGATAACTAATAGAAAAAGTTTTTGATCCATAGAAGTGATCAAAAGTGCAAAATGAGTTCAGAAGTTGGGTTTTCGGCATATTTTAGTGACTGTTTGGCAAAACAGTCCATTTGACGCAAATTACTTCATCATTACATCAGACTATTCAGACCATCAGTGCTCACATACCTGTGCAGTAGTTGCGGCCCTCTGTTCAGAATCGTGTAGTACTGGCGGACGAACTCCCGGCCGACCGACTGCGGCGACGGAACGCTATTGGAATCGGTGTTCAAATTGTTTGTATTGTTGTTCGTCTCCATTCCGCTGACCATCGTTTCAATCGGAGTTCTAAATCGTTTCGATTTTGTGTTAACACCTATTGGTCGACAGATTAGACGTAATTAGATTTGGCCAACGGTTTGGCTATTGGTTTGGGTTTGGGTTAGCACTCAATAACACCGAATGCACTCAATGGCAGTGATAGCGGTCAGAACGACTCGATCGGTCAGAGTCTCACCAGACTATGAGAGGGCAAGTATTTTGTCATCACTTCCACTACCAGAGCCACCAATGCATTCAGACGTCAATATAATACAACTAAACTAATGACTCATTCGTTAAATATTTCATCAATTAATGCACAATATGTTAGAGAAGACAAAGAAATAAATGAATTATTAGTTAATTAACGAATTAATGACTAAATGAGCCGAACATTGGGTCAAATAGTGGACATCACGTGTTCTCAAACATATTGGCGTCAATACAACAGTTAGTCTAACACTGACTGTCTCTCACTCTGACTGTTCGACAATCACTTAATTGACAATTAAATCAAAACTAAATACCTTTTCAACGATAATCGCATTTAATATCAATTTCGTTTTTTTGGATAATTAAAAAAACGTTTTAATAATAAATATTTTAAAACTAATTTAGATTTGTTTTTCAGTTTCTCTAAAAAAAATAACAAAAAAACAATTTTTGTGTCGAATCGAAAAATGTTTATAAAAAAGAAAAAATAATAATAAAAACGAATAAATATTTAATTATTATTTCGGGAAAACTATGACTAAATTGATTTCAAATATTAGATTGAATTGAATGTTGAGTTAATAAGACATAAGAGTCTCTGTAATACACAACAAGTGAATGAATACACCTCTGCTTTAAACAACACTTTTTCGCCTTTTTTACGGACAGATAATAATAGGCATAAACGCCGACAAAAAGCCAATGAAAGCCTATGAAAGCCAATGCAAACCAATGCAAACCATTGCAAACACGCACTCAAAGCACTCGCACTCACTCTATATAAACGTAAGTCCAATGCTTTCGCTTATCAATACAATACCATTGAAAGAGAGATTTATTTCCACTTTTTGCTCTAACTTACCATAAACTACGTCAGATTTTAAACCATATTTTCCCAACTCCTTACCTTAAATTCTTTAACATCTATCTTGGCAATTCTTGTTTGCTCCTAATTATTTACTCAATTAAGAATTGATTACTTCAAATCAGTTCAAATAAAATTATAGCATAATAATAAAAAGTAAATTAAAGCATTAGAAGTAAATAAAACAAATTAAATTTACAATCACAAAATTATTTATTCCCTTTATGGTTTTAGTTGTAATTTATTTATCCACTCTCTCTCAACCATTTTTGTTTCAACTTTTTCCCCGAAATATTCTCTGAGTTTGTGGGCCATACATAAAGTATTAATATTTATATAATATCGTCGCCACTTTTCGACAAGTCGAATTTTAATTGTAATTTAAATATTATTTATGTACTTAATGTAATGTAATCTCCAACTCCTCTCATAATTTACAGACTCTACTTATAGTCAAAGAAAATTACAGTTATTTTACTATTCATAGAAAATGTAACTTTCTATTTTTCATACCCTATGTTTAGTTTGCTTTAATAATTTGTCATGGAGAAATTATTTCAATTAAATATTTAGGACAGCTATAAAATATTTTCAAAAATATGTTCAAATTATTAAAATTTCAATGAAACTTTTTAACTAACTAAAATTTTATAAATTTCCTAATATATCAATTTTACTAAATTTTATTGAAATTATAGATTTATCAATAAATGCATAACTAAAGCAATATTTAGTTAGCAAATCAATTGGCGATATATATCATACTATGCATTGTTTACTAATTTAAAAGTATGAATAAGTGGCGCAAAATAGTTTAACTTTAGTCTAAAATCTGTATTTAGTTTTACAACACTTTTATCATAACAATACAAGTTAGCGACAAAAGAATTGTTAAAAATGTGGTTAAATTTTGCCATGTTGATCTGAAAATCTAAGGTTAAACAAATATATTTTACCGCTTTTTCAAAAGTCCTAAACTCTTTAAAAACCAGCATTCCGGTTAACATTCACAAACGACATATCTGTTTATTAAAAATAGCCCCCAATGCGTTATACATTTCGTCAGCAAATATTAATAAAGTAATAAATTTTTTATTACATTATATTATATTAAATTAGAGGCAATTGAGAGTAAGTTTGTAATCTTTAAGCATTAGAGGCATAAGCTTGAAGTCAATCGTAGGTTTGGTTCCAAACAATAATTATACAAAAGATTTCAAAAATTTAGACAAAATTAGAATATTTTCTAAACTAAAAGTTTAAAGTTTTTGGACGGCGTCTACACTATTGCCAACGAAACTGAACATATTGTGTAAATAACTGTTTGAATAGAATTATATAATATTAATATAATAAAAGCTGTACAAAGTTGTACGAAATAGTTTAGGAGACTTTCCC
>JAQFXP010001036.1:0-22162 GCA_034693685.1 Belba bartosi
AATAAACAATACATAATTGAAACGTGTAATGATTAAGATATTTAAAAATTTTAATGTTTTACATTAATGTTATAAACATTTATAAAACTAGTTTTATTCCTCACTTTTAACGGCATTTTGATATACCCGGGCATATGGGTATGGGCATATGGTCTGCTTTACTCTATATGGGCATTGAAAGTGTAAGCACGGGAATACGGTAAGTTAAAATTAATTACAATTTTATTTTTTCTTAATTAAATAATAAAACAATTGGTGTAAAAGACAGTTAATACCTGAAATTGAGAAGGAAAAATTATCCAAAAATTTGCCAAATATTAAAATTTTTTTTATTTTTCTAGCATTTGGTTTGAAAAAGATCACCCTTCCTCTAATTTGCCGGCCGCCGAAGGTAATTAGCAATTTTAAAAAATTACGTTAAAATTATATAGGGATTTAAGCTTTTTTTTAAATCTCTCCCCTGATCTCCCCCTGAATAGACCTTCTTAATCTCTGATTAACATGCATTTCTAAATTTGAAATGCTAATTATTTTTAAATTAAAATATAAGATACACAAACATTTTACAGATAATTAAATTAAAGTTTTCGTATAAGTTAAAGTTTCTATAACTGTAGAAACTACACTCTATCCCGGATATAGTAAACAGCTCGGTTCAGTAAAATTTGTTCACAATAAGCGGGATTCATTATAAACAATTAAAATTCTATGCATAATTAAATTTATTTCTCAGCAAATAGTTCACTATAAGCGGGTATTAACAATAAGCGGATTCACACTAAGCGGGATAAACTGTAGTACATTTTAGTTTTTGTAAGAATAAAGTAGTGCAATAGTATTATGCACGCGAATTCAAAATTGATCTTTGTCTCAATATCATTTTTTCAAAAATCCATTTCAATATACTATTATTAAAATTCAATTTTATTATAATATAAAAAATTCAGTATTTGATAAAAATCGATTTTAACGAAAATCGCGTTAAACTGAGAAATGTAGAAAAAATACATTCAGTATATATTGCAATAAAATATATTTTCAAATCCAATTCAAGATTTAAATCTGATATTCAATCTGAATGTCTGTGAACTTCTGTAGTATATAATATGTATATAATATTTGGTTATATAAGAGGGAGGAGAGAAAGAGGGAGAGAGTAGGAGAGAGAGAGAAAGTAGGGAAGAGAGAGAGAGGGAGGGAGAGAGAGCAGGAGAGAGAGCAACAGTTAAGCAAGACGACATTTGCGCATTAATAGCTTAGTCGCAATTCGGATATTCTAACAGAATTGAGCATTTGCTGCAAAGTGATAGAGAATAAGAGTTTGAATGCATATCTATATAAAAGCAATTTTTCATTTTTCTCCAATTCTCTAACTCTTGTAAAAGTAATTTTTGTTTTTATTTCTATATATTTAAGCAAAAAAATTGTGTTAAAAGCGTTTAGATGTCGATAAAACTTCTACTAAAACATAAAGTGATTATCAAATCGTAAAGAGATATCTAAACGATAAGAGTATATAAGAGTGTGAACTGAATAGAAATATAAATATAAGTAAAGACTAAACATGTTTATGTGTATGGATGAAAAGTAAAGTATAAAAGAATCAAGCTAAACTACCGGCGCTGCAGTCAAGACCAGCACTGACTGGTAGTGCAAGTGAAAGGGGAAGACATAAATCAACCGAAATCTTATAAATTCCAACTTCTCATCATTTCTAAAGTGCTTTTCATATATACTGTTTATTTATTCAGTCTTTGAATTCGGGCTGAAATTCCAATTCTATTACTCAATACAAGTCCTGAATTGAATTGTAAAGAATAAGCGGAGAAAACAATTCCGTTAGCGTTGGTGTAGTTGTTTGTCAACTAATTCTGTGCACTAGAGCACCAGTAATAGGGCACCGGTTGGCAGAAGAAAAAAGAGTGAAGCCAACCTACTGTACATCCATTATAATTCATTTGATATATAAACGTATATTTAGTTCTGATCGAAATTTTTGTTAACAATTCTATTCTTTGAATTCGCTATTCATTCACTCGATTCGAAGCCATAAAACAACTGTAAATAGCGTTAAAAAGACTGCAAAAAAAGTTTTGATTTTTTCGATTAATATTTCGTTTAGTTTTTGCTTTCGCTTTGTATTGCTTCGGAATAATAAAGAGAAAAAAATGTTTGTTTTCAAAACAATAGCGAATAAAGACGTTAGCGAATCAGTGCTAAACAAAATTAACTAGTACACTATTTTTGTCCCCAATTTGTCAAACATGTCAACAAGTGGTGGTTGCGGTCATCACTTCAGACTATTTCTGAGCCGAAGTATACAACAGAAGAAACGAGTGAACAATAGCCGCAATACGACGACCAGTAGTAGTAATAAGTCGACGATTGGTCAGTCGCTAACTGATGTCCACAAACAGCAAACACAGAATCAACTGAAATCTCAATTATTGTTATTTAGAAATACGTGTAATAATGACACTAAGACTAGCAATTGTGTAGATCGAGATCGAGAGCACCAGCACCAGCAGAAATTGCAGTGCCAAGCGCTGGAGTTGCGGCGAACAACGCCTGACAAAGTAGCACAGGTCGAAAGTCTACGGCTTCATCAGCAGCCACGCCATCGCCGGTCCCATTCGCTCAATGATATCACTGTATTGTTTGCGCTATTTGATGGTAACGAGACCGACACAGACCCAGACCTCACATCCAAGTGCTCGAAGTTTAAGCGAACGCTAAGCCATTTATCCGCTAAGAGCCTAATCAGACGTAGGGCTAAGTCGAAAAAAATGGGACAAAACTCATCCACAACTAACTTAGATCCCAATACTGCCGGTGCGGTTGGAGCTAACAGTGCTGGAACTGCTCGAAGTAGTACAACTATGACGTTGAGAGCGGATAAGCCAAAGGAGAGCTGTGCTTCAGGTATAATATTTAATTGAATTATTTTTGTTTTGTTGTATAAAACAAATACTTTTAAATAATATTGAGTTTAATTAGAGAATATTCTTTGATTTATTTTTTTTTGAGTACTTCTTGTATTACAACTAATTAGTGATTTTGTATAAGAGTTTGAGATTTTAAGTTGAATTAAGTTATGTTATGCTATGCTATCTCTTAAATCGATAATCAAAACATTTTTAGCTAAAATGTTTTATTTTAATTATATATTCAAATTATTTTTTGCTTTGACTTTGTACTCAGTTTCGCGTTTTTGTTTAATTTTTTCTATTATTAATTTAACATTGAATTAGTTGTTCAAACAGTTGGTAATTTCCATTGGTATAGCGCCCTAGTCTTATGAATAAATATTTTTTAGTCAAATTATGTAATTCTGACATACTCATTTAGAATTTCAAATGCAAACAATCAAATATTTGACATTCATTAGAGTTTTTGAAGTTTTTGCGTTTTAAATATTTGTCTGTTTGATTTTTTTTAACATATAAACAAGTCTAATTTAATTTTTATTTAGTAGTTTTTCAAGCTACTAATTAATTGAAAAACTAGTTTTGCTTTTTTTAAATTTAATTATTCAAAAACGTTTTTATTTGTTTTAACTACTGATTAATTATCATTTGAATGCATTCAAAGCTAATGAATTCTCTTTAAATGCATAAACCTTTTCGTTGTTTTTTGTTTTAATTGGAGTTTTGTTTTTAATATATTGTTTTAAAACGTTTTCTTATACAGTATTAATGTCATTAAATTGTATACAATTTAACTGACATTTAATCAAATATGCAGTACTATTACCATGCTTATATAATTTACCAATTTTGCTAAGCACTTTTAGAGTAAATATTTTTGTATAAAATAAATATTTAAATAAAGTTATTAAAGAAGTGTTTATGACTATTAATCAAATATAAAATAACAAAAATTTTTTAGTAATTAATTTTAAAAAATTAATATAATATTAATAATATGTTAATTTAGAAATATATTTAAGCAAATATACTGTATATATAATTCTTAAAATAAAATATTTTCAATTAATTTATGTCTTGTTTAGTAAATTGCTAAACGTAAAATGTTTACCGAACTTGGCATATTGATTTGATTATTTTTTGTTTTCAAAATAAGCCTAGTTAATTTGTTTTGAGCAGATTCTGTTTTTATAAGATTGCTATTTTTTGATTAAATCTTTTAATGCATTGGTTTTCCAACAGTAAAGTATTATTTTATTTGTTATTTAAAAAAGTCATTCTAATCAGTTTTATTATCCGGAACAATTTTACTAAATTATTTTTTAATCAAATCAAATCAAAAAATATTTATTTGATATTTATTAGAAAGCCTACACAGATTTTGTTAGATTAAAAATAGTAAAAAAATACCTAAAGCAGAGATGGCCAAGCATAAATAAATTTATTATGATGCATTATTGTTTTTTGTTTAGCTAGTTTTTTTTTTGCTTGGCTGATTTGTGAATTTCGCTTGACCATCTCTGTTTCTAAATTTCAATTTTGTTTTTAGAATCAATTTTATTATTCCATAAATTTTTAAAAACTTTTTTTTATAAAAAGCAAAGTCTTATCAAAACATTTTTTGATTCAATTTAAATTGTAATTTATATTCTATAGGAATTGGTGTAAAAACACTGTTTTTAGATTTAAAAAAATAAAAACTTTAAAAATAATATTTATTATACATTAACTAAACGCTTATAAAAAATACAGTTTTTAATATAAATTTTATATCTATTGCAGAGAAAATCAATTATTTTACAAATAAATTTAAAACGTTTCATTCTCCTACTTAAACTTTTAGCAAGAACAAATAGAAATAAAAATTTTGCCCTCAAGAGTACAAGCAAATACAAAGTACTTTTTGTAGTATCTATAGAAAAACAATTTGCGATATTGTCTTAGAAAATACACTTAAGATCAATATTATTATAATAAGAGCTTTTTCTATAATAAAAAATTGAAAATATCTAAACAAAATGCTATAAAAACTTTTAAATCATTATAATTGCAAATATATTCCGAAATATTTTCTATAATTTTTAAAATATTTGATTTTAAAACATATTGAAAGATCAATATTATGATTGGATTTGTATAGAAATCTGATTTATTTTATTATACAGTTTATTATATAATCTAATATTTATATATTTTGAGCTATATAATAAATAAACTTGATTCGATTTAATAGAATTCAGTACGTTTGTAGTATTTTTAAGATTCACATTTAAATAAAAACTTATAATTTAACATGATTAATATAATATTTTATACATATTAGCATAATCCATAAATAAAAAATTATTTACAATCGATATTAAGCAAACTAGCATATTAAATTAGAATTGTATTAAATATTTATTTTTTGGTCATTCAACAATAATTAAGAGGAAATAAATTTTAATTATTTAAAAAATTAAGCTATCAATCATAATTAATAAATCACAAACTATAAAATATAATACAGTATAAAATGTTATTCGCATTTGATCACTATATTCGTAAATAAAATCTAATATTAAACATGCCTGTTTAGAAAACATTCAAATTAGCTAATTATAATTAATGATAAAATGCAAATAAGCATTTTAAATTACAGTAACAATTATCTAATTATTATAAAATTACATAAAATAACTTTTATCATCAATTAATAAAAAAATAATTAACAAAATATTAACAAAAGAAATGTTAAAAAACAGACGAATTAACGCATTTAAAAGACGAATTACGCGCAACAAAACTACAACTATATGACAGAGACCAGCAACTACTAAAACTGCACCGGGAGATACACAAGATGAAATCGGTGCTCGAACAGACATCAATTACAATGAAAACATCTGCAAAATCATCCCTGGGCTCGAGTGTCGGCCCAATGAAGAAGTGCGGCGTTAGTGGCGAATGCTTTTCAATCCAATCTACTCTTCAGATGACGGTCGCGATTGTCGCCAAAGACTATCGCTCGAAACAACTGATCAAAGAAGCACTTCTCGACAACTCGTTTCTCAGACACTTCTTAGACACACATCAGTTGAAACTGATTGTTGATGCGATGTATGAAAAGGAATTCGTGAAGAATTGTCTCATTTGCAAACAGGGTATGTATGGTTCACACCTGTATGTTATCGCTTATGGCCACTGCGAGATCATTGATAATAAGAATACATTGGTTAACCAATTGGGACCGGGAAAGGTAGGCCGCTTTCTATACTTGCTACTTTCATTTAAGTTATTTTTTTGCTTTTTAATTATGTTTTTGTTTTTATTCTTATTTAATTAGGCTTTTGGCGAATTGGCAATACTATACAACTGCACCCGAACTGCAACTGTAAAAGGTATTGATTTTTAATTTATATCATTATTATTATATAGTTTTGTGCAGAGATTGAGAAGGATTAGCCAAAAATCCTCTTTGATTTTAAAGATTGGCATTAATTGCTAATAGCAATTTATCCTTGAAAAGTGCTCTTGTACGGTTTGCCTGCCGCCAAAGGCAGCCGGCAAATTTTTGGGTTTTAAAGCCAAAATTAGAACATTTTCATTAAATTGCTGCTAAAAACAATTTAAATTTAGTTAAATTGAGTCGTAATTATAAAGATTTTTTGAGTATTTAAAAAACAGCCTACCCTGATTCCCCCTTTCCTAGATATGCCAACCTTCTCAATCTCTGGTTTTATGCTTTGCACATATTAATTTAATTTTAATAGAATTTAACAAATTTTAAGTATTGATGGTTTAGTTTCAATTTGTATTTGAACAAGTCACAAGTCTGGCTGATCTAGATTAATTTAATTATTTTAAGTGAAAAACAAAATATTTAATAACTTTCAAACTAATAACTAAATATTTGAACAAGATTGAGCAAGTTTAATTTAAACGTTGATGGCATTGCAATAATTTATTATATTACTCAACAAACAAAATAGATTTTTTGAATTATTTAATTCAGAGATTTTATTACAGGCTTTGGATTAAAGCCTATTACGTGTATATGTTTTATACACACTTTAGTTGGTTTAGGAGAGAAAAAAAGGAACTATTGATCTGTTGTTGAGCCGATTCTAATGCTGTTTATTGTGTTTGAAGTTTATTTTCTGATTTATTTGGCAATAAATTTTTGATTAATTCTGATATCCAATAGTTTATAAAAACTAAGCAACAAAACTAGATAATGAAACTGGAGAATTTTTGTTTGATGTTTGTTTTTTAAATATAAATGACGTCTAATATTAATAGATAAGGAAACTAAATAAATAAGACAATTCTTCATTTCGTTCAGATAACAAACAAGCATATATCTTATGTCAAAAAAAATTAATCTTGACCATTGGCTTTAATGTAGGCTATCTATGTATTATTATTTATTTATTTTTTGTTTTGTTTTAGCAAGCTAAATTTTTATTGTGATAAAATTGTAATCTTTGCAAATAAATATATTTTATATAAATGTGAAACATAAAACCATTAAACCATAAAACCATCGATCAACAAGCTATTTTATTATTTATTGTAATTTTTAGATAGAAATTTTATGTTAATAAAATTATTATTTACAGTTTATGCTAGTGACTTATTTGCTAAGTAAATTTTTAAAAATAATTTATGGTCTTAAAAATTACTATAAATTAATTGTTAGTACTTTTTTTTGTTAATTTTAAATCAATTTCTTACATAGTAAAAATTTTAAATTGCGAAATTTAACAAATTTAATTAAAATTAATTACAATTAGATAAAGTTTATTAACAGATTAAAAAAATACTTTATGTCTACCGACTGTACAATAAAGAAAAAATTCGACATAATCTCTATCAAACAGAAACAACAGAACAAAATAATTCAATAATTCATAAGCAATATAAAAAAACAATAAATAAAAAGCTTAAACAAAAAAAATAAAATAAAAAATAAAAATAATAAAAACAAAACAAAAGTGAAAAAATAAATCGAAAATTGGGCGCAAAAATACGATGGGAGAGAAAATAGGCCATTATTTTGAATTATCGGTTCGCCGACGGAAACAGAGATAAATCAAATCAAATAAAAAATTTGATTTCAAATCTAAGTCAATGTCTAATGAATAAAATATTTGAAAAACTATTATAACTACAGGAAAAGGCAATTTGCAATTGAGTTTAACAACCATACAATGCATTATATATTAATACATGTATATTACACTTGTTATATTTGTACATGTTTAATATTGATTGATTAAATTGATTTTTTAATGGACAGCACTGACTAAAGTAAGGACCTGGGTGCTGGACAGGAGAGCTTTCCAGCTGATTATGATGAAGACAGGAAAGGATAAGAACCAACAGTACAAGAAGTTTCTTCAGAGGCAAGTGTTTGACAGTATTTGTTCTGATTTTGTCTTTTGTTTGACTATTGCTTAAGTACTCAACGCATAAGTGTTGTGTTAATTCTCAGTTTAATAATAAATATTATTTACAATATTTAACAACTGTTTACTGCACTTCATATAATCTTTAGTTAAATAGATATTTTCATAATCTTTAATAAAACCGAAACTTTTTTAAATTAATCTTTTTTTATGCAATTTATTAAATTAAAAATCGATAAATAAAATGAATAAGCAAAATTAATATTTTGTATAATTATTAAGTAAACAATTTTTTAAAATAAAAATATACTTAACTAAATGTATATTTAAAAAAAAATTTGTTGTTGTTAATTTTAATACAATTTAGTTGAAAGTGTTTTTAAACACTTATTTTAAACAATTTTACAATAATAAATTAGTCACGGTTCACAAATATTGTTTTATGTAATTTATACTTCGAAAGTGCAGAATTTAAATACTAATTAAATATTTGTGCATAATAATAAGTTTTTTGTAGATAAGAGCAGGGTGTACTTCTTATTTGCTTAATTAGGCATGCTAATTTTTTATTATTTACATTAATAAATTTAAGTTGGTCATTAAATTTGTTTTGACTTTAGAATTTTTAAAAATAATTATTAAAATTTTTGACAGTTAAAAAATAATTACATCTTGTTTAAATATCTGCACAATATTATTTTTTATAATTAATTAAATAACATAATGTTAAATGAATAATAATTTTTTCAGATATTTCAGATTTGTATTAGAATTCTAAATAAATTATTTATAGAAAGTATAGCTAAATATATTTACTCAGCGTTTGATGCGTGACATACATAATGTTTGAATCAATTTCCTCAGCAATTAATTTAATAAAAACCGAAATATATTTAATTTCAATACAAACAACACATTTAATGAAAACGAAAATACATAATAGTATTCAAAACAATTTTTTATAATTATGTATGGATATATATGTTCAAAAACGATTTCAATTTACAAAAGTTTGTCAATATACATATGCTTATACAGTGTACATTAACTCTATACAATTAAACCTGCTTATAGACAATTCTGATAGAGGCAATCTCTGTTAGCTGAAATGGATTATGTCATGACCGTCAAATTCTATGGATATGTACGTACAATATAATGTTAAAGTGTCTAGATAACGACAACCCGCTTAACGGCTAAACCCGGCTAAACACTCTGTACTACGCGTACAATAGCATTCGGTTAACGGCAATAAACTATCAGCATTGTTGGCCAACTTCAAAAATCAATGTTAAAAACAAAAGCATCATTTTTGAATACAAATACTTTACATATATCGTGTGTTGTTTACCTATAATCTAATTTCAATTTAAATAAATTCTCAAAACACTTGAATTGATTGAATCATTTATTTAGTTCATTCATGACTACACTGTAATTATAATCAGTGTAATAATAAATTATAAAAATTAATTCCCACAAAAATTTCCATTTTAAAAGAAAATGTTTTAAATTTTGTTCAATGTTTGGGTCACAATATTTATGTGAACAGTTCTTATCTGGATGATTTTATTTAATGCTAAACTATCATATATGCTGCTGACTATGTCAAGTGAAAAAGACCCCTGGCAGTTTTCTATGCCTATTAGTAGTAGTTGTTTCTAATAAGCAAATATCAGAACAAAAGATTATTTTTAATTTTAAATCAAAATGTTGAATAAAGTGTTTCTAATTTAACGTTATAAGGAATTACGTATAAATTAATTTAATTTTTATAACAATAGTTAGCAATTAGTTAATAAAATTAATATATACTTTTTAATGCAAATTAAATTTTTTTATATATTGTGCAAGCAAAAATTGCTGATCACTTGAAATAAACTGATGTTAAATATTAATTTAGATTTAATGTTAATTTTTAATTTTTATTATGCATCTATTGAATACTAACATTAATTAAAAAAAATTAAGTTGTGAGTAAATTTTGGCAAGGTTCAAACCCTTTTTATGGTAATTCTTGAAAAGAACAGTTAATTTTCACTGCACCAACTAGTTTCCACTAAGCGGGTCTAACTGTATAGTATTATAAAACTAGCCTGAACGATAAACATGCACAAGTTGAAATTGTTTTTCATTATAGTCTCTTGCATACTTAAAACAAAATTAATAAGCAAATTAATAATAAAATTATTTGTTTTTTACTGAGGTTTTGTTGCTAAAAATAAAAATAATAAAAATCTATTTTTAAAAATAAATGGAAAAAATTAACATTGATTTCAATAATTTCTGAGAAAAAACTGATTAAAAAATTAATTGTTTTTTATTTAGTATTCCTTTGCTTCAGAATCTAAACGAAGAATTGATTGGAAAGATTGCGGATGCGATTGAAGTGGTATTTAATAAATAATTGTCTTTTAATTTTAGAAATTAAACACACTACTAATAGTTAATAATTAACTAACATATCAAGTTTTTTGACTAAATCAAACAGTAAGTCAATTTGAGGAATATGTTAGAGAAATAAGTCTGAATTAAAGTCATATTCAAGAAAAATATTTTTAATAATAAGTTTATTAGCGCATTCCTTAAAAATATCTCGGCTAGAAATATATTTACTGATCAATTTTATCTAGATTTAAGATTTTTAACTTATTATTTATTTGAGTAATTTTATAATACAATCAATCAATGTAATTAAATTTTTTATTAATCAATCTATACTTGCTTGAGTTTGAAAATAAATAAATTGATTAAATAAGTTAATTAATAAAAAATTAATTGCTATAAAATTACTCAAATAATAATAAGTTGACAATGCTAAATCTAGATAATTGATCAATGAATATATTTCTAGCCGAGGTATTTTTTAGGAATGCGCTACTAAACTTATTATCGAAAAAAATTCTTCATATCAATATAACGTATAAGTAGTGGTCAAGTTAAAATTTATATTTTATTAATTAATAAAGTACATTACATTGCTTATTTAATATTAATAGGCTAACAGATCTGTCCAAACTAGACCTAATAAGCCTTATAAACAAACATTAATACTGGTATTAAGTCATCTATCAAAGTTCGACAGTTGTATTGTGCAAATAAATAATTAAAAATAAATTTGAGAAAAAGTAATATAAAGTACTATTTTAAAGTATATTTTAATCAACTTGATTAATTTCAAAAATTATTTTATCAAATATTTATTATAATGTGTACTAAAATATAGTATTTACAAAATGTAAACTATATTAGCCAAATTTTAAATTTTATATGTAAATGCAAGTTAGCTTGATATACTACTATGTGTAGAATCTTAGAGCATTCTTTTCATTCAGTATGCAGCATTTAGCTAGATAAAATTCCGTATTTCCTCACATATTAGTACATGTACATATAAGGTGAGTTTGGGCTTCATGTACTTATAAAATGAGAAAATAAAAGTCGTTTTTGTAAATAAATTTCATTCAAATATTTTTGATAAGAAACGCAAGAAATAATCGTTTAAAGATATTAAATGTTTGAAAACTATTCAAAACAAAAATAGAAATAAGAAATCATGTGATTATAGTAACATTTTTAGACTTTAAGATTTTCATTTCTTTTGAAGTCGTTTAAAATATTTGTAAACAAATAAAATATATTTGAATTAATTATATTTAAAATGAGTTGTAGTTAAATGGGTTTCAATTGCTTGGATTAACATTTCAGAAGAATTAATTAGAAAGTTTTTTATTGGCTTTGGGTTTACTAGTAATCGTAAGAATAAAAATATACATTCAAAACTTAGGAATTTCGTAGAATTTGAAAAAATTAAAACAATTGACGACAATTCAGGATTAACCGATGATGAAGATAAATTTATTGAATTAGAAGAAGGCGATAACATTAATTTCAAATAATTTATAAATTTATTAAATAGAATCATTAAATTTTAAGATTTAAAACATTTTATGTTAAATACTGTATTAAAGTTTGGATTTACCTCGGCTTATAAGTGTACATAAAGACTTTGGATCAAATTTAGAAAAATGGCATATTTCACCTTATATGTACACGTACTAATATGTAATGGAATACGGTATATAAATAAGCATATCTGTTAAATGAACATATAAATTTTAACTTAACCACTATTTATACGATATATCTATATAAGTTTAAGTGAAACTTATTTCTCAAAGTTAGTGTTAATCACTGTTTTTGAACAATAATATTAATATAATTATAATACAGTAATAACTTTGTTAATAGTCATAAAAATGTTTACATATATTATGTCTGTATATGTTATGTTATATTATATCTAATCCAAATCGGGTTTTTGTACGATTTAATAGGATTACTATCCGGCCGGGGATTACATTTGCAGACAGGGCTGCTCTGGCGACTCGTTCTACATAATAAGCTCGGGTTCAGTGAAAGTGACTCAACACAACTTCAGCGGCGAAGAGACGTTACGAACGCTAAGAGTCGGCGACTATTTCGGCGAACAGGCATTGCTCGTCAACAGCAGCTCATCTCTCCGTACGGCTAATGTCGTGTCACTCGACTGCGAGTGTCTGGTGTTGGACAGATCTAACTTTCATTCCCTCATCGGTGACCTTAATGAGCTCAAGTAAGACAAGAATATTATACTCTTTTGTTATAATTATACGCTTTGTTTAATCAGTTTTGGATTTATTTTTGAGTTATTTTTAAGTTGTATTATGTTTGCATTATATTGAACTCAAATTAAGCTAATAACTAGTAAAGCGAACTATCAGGGATCGAGAAGGTCGGCCGATCCAGGGAGGGAATTAAGGAAGGAATTTTTTCAAAAACGCTCAAAAGCCTATATATTTATGATGAAATTTGTCTAATTTAACTGGATTTAAACTAAATTTAGTTAAATTAACTAGATTTAGCACAAATTTATGAAAATTTTTCTAATTTTGGCTAAAAAAATCAAAAAATTTGCCGGGCGCCTTCGACGGCCGACAAAAAGTCGAAGGGGTGGAGTACCTTTTTGCGGACCAAATGCTAGGGGGAGATTCAAATTTTCAAAATCAGGGGGATTTTTGGCTGACTTCTCCCTTCACGATCCCACATAACTATCAAATGAAAATTTAGCCTTGAGCATTTTTTAAAATTCATTTAATTACTCAGATTTAAACACAAATATATTTTTGTTGTAATTTATTTTAATTAAATTTTAATTGTCATAATAATTACAGTATATCTAACTTTTTTAATAAATAGATAACTGTAAATTTATAATTCTATAATCAAGTTCATTATAATTAATTAATATTTATGTACAAACACGTTGTTTAACACTTGTCTATAAATTGTCATAATTTGATTATTATTGCTATTAATTAAGTAAATAAAAATTGTTTTAATATTTAATAACAAATAAAATATAAATGCGTTTAAGAAAAAATTGTTTATCAATGAAAACGAGAAAAAGATAGAAAAAACAAAAAAAAGAATTTAATATAAGAACCAAACCATTAGATTAAAACGAGTGTTTGCACTCAAACTAATCAAATATATTAACCAAAATAAAAGTAACAAAAAAAACAAAATTAATAGAAAAACAAGAATTATATTCATATTCCATATATCAGGAAAAGTGAGAAAACGAATGATTTGATTGATTTATATACTGAACAGAAATAAGTTTTATGCGGATAGGGATGTGTTCCACAGCCTCGAGGCGTCCGAATCCGAAGACATTATCGATCCGGCAGTGGTTGAGCTCAAACTCGATGACTTGGACAGAGTGACCACTTTGGGCATCGGTGGCTTTGGTCGCGTGGACTTAATCCGCAATAAACACAATATGAGTCAAGTGTATGCACTCAAGTCGTGTTCGAAAGCCTTCATTCGGGCCACTCGTCAGGAACAGCATATCAATAATGAGAGGATTGTACAGAGATTGGCGTCAAAACATCAATTCATTGTTAAATTGTACCGAACTTTCAAAGACGATAATCACATCTACTTTCTTATGGAGGCGGCTCTTGGAGGCGAGTTATGGACTCTTTTGAGACATCGGTTTGTTTTTTGTTTTGAAGATTATCTCAAATAATGTTTTTTTAATAAAATTTTATTTGTTAAAAGTTTTGGTTTAGTTTAATAAAGAGGAAAAGTATTTAAAAGTTGTCTCATTTTTAATCAAATATATTTTATTTATTTTAATACACATTTGAAATATGTCTTTTCAATATATTAATAGATTTCGATATATATATAATTTATATATAAACTTAATAAATCAAAAGTTCATATAAATCTCAAACTTATTTGAACAGTATAAAATCATCTGGGATATGTTGTAAAATAAAATTTAAATATTAATATATATTATTAAGTAGTAAATACTATCGAATGTAGGGCTAGTTTGCAAAAAATATAGTTTTAATTATCAAAAAAACATAATAATTTTTAAATTGCAATATTAATTAACATATTTATTATCAAATTAGAGGTGCATTCGAGGAAATGTCGGCTCGATTCTACGTCGGGTGTGTTATAGAAGCGCTTCAATACTTACATTCGCATCAAATTATTTATAGGGATCTCAAGCCTGAAAATGTAAGACTCAACTTTTAACTTTTATTTTTCACATTTATCTTTATTTGTGCCAAGCTAATTATTCAAGCTTGGTATAAAAAACATATTATGATCAATTTTGGCTTGATTAATCTGGCTGTAATAGATTATTTTTTAACTAGATTATTGATATAAATTGGCAAATCTTATAGTTGCTTCTAGGTCGAAACAGATTTGATTTTTGTTTTGTTTTGATTTAATTAGTTTTTACGATTTGTGTCTCATTTGTCACACAAACCAATCATTAGTAACATTCATATATTTTAATCAAAACGTCTAATTTGATTGGTTTGTTGTTGATAAACAATTTAACGACATTACGGCATGCTAATTAATTATTTTAACGAGATTGCTGTCCAACACAGTATAAAAAGCGGTTAAATTAAATTAAGAATTAAATAATTTAATCTTCATTTATAAATTGATAAAGATTAGATTGCAATTTTCTAGAAATAGATCTTAAATAATAAATTATTTAATTTAGCAATTGCAATTTAGAAACTTTTTTCTAATAATTCAGCTAACTAAATAATAAATTTCAAATTTTTACTTTAAAAAGTTATAATTAAAAAACTATTTAGATGTTAATCATAAAACAACATCTTGCTTAGTTTACGTATGACTTAAATTTTAAACAAATTTGCATAATTTTAATAAATCAACGCATGTTTGCTAAATGTTGGTAATCTAAACAAGAATAATTATTTTGAAAAGCTAAAATTGGTTTTAAATAAGTAAATAAATGCTTAAATAAGAGTTTAATCGATTAAATGACTGACGGAATACAAGAGTAGATTACGTCAAACAAACAGTGAATGACATTAAATATTAATATTTATTCAACTATTCACTCAATTTCAGCTACTTTTGGATAAATCGGGTTATTTAAAGCTAACGGACTTTGGGTTCAGTAAAGTTCAGTAAAACAAATAAATAATTCATAAAACAAAACAAAATCAAATATTTATTTTTTAAAAATTAATCTAGTTAATGATAAGCGGCGAAAAGACCTGGACATTCTGCGGTACACCCGAATACGTTGCACCAGAAATCATCTTGAACAAAGGTCATGACCATTCGGTCGACTTCTGGTCGATCGGTATTTTACTCTACGAACTGCTAACCGGATTGTGAGTAAAATAAAAGTTATAAAAAGTTTTTTCAAAATTAAATTTTAAATAAATTTTAATATTTTTGTATTTCCAAAAGACCTCCGTTCACATCACCGGATCCACTCAAGACATACAATATAATCCTAAGAGGTTTCGACGCCATCGGCTTCGAAGAAGTGATATTTTCGAAGAATTGCGTTAATCTTATCCGACGTCTCTGTAAAGAGAATCCGAGCGAACGAATAGGCGTTCAGAAGAACGGCTATTCCGAACTCAAAAGTCATAAATGGTTTTCGGGTTTCGATTGGGATAATCTGATCCATCGGGTGATTAAACCGCCAATAGTGCCCCGACTCAACAGCCCGACTGACACACATTACTTCGACTTAACGCCCGACCAGACCTCCAAAGAGGCCGAGTTTGACGTCAAAGACGCTCTTATGGACGCAGACAGTGATTACGACAACTCTTGGGATAAATATTTTTAAGATATTAATAGTTTTAGTAATTGAGAACAAATATCTTAAACTGTTAGCCATTATTTGAACTCTTATTAGGAAATATATATATTTTTGGATTAACCCATAATCCATACATAACTGATAAATGTTTTTACCATTTGTTTGTCATTTGTTTTATTTTATTTGTACATGTCGTTTTTCGGGTTTTCTATGAATTATTTGTTAATTCATTTATTTTAGTTCAATAATTGCTGACTATCTTGGTGAATTTTTTCAATATTTTATAGACTACCTTGTTTATATATCTAAAATGAAGTAGCTGTTAATTAGTAATTAAGTACTTATTTATGCCTAGAGTTGCAAATTATATTATTTTTTAAAAAATAATTAAAATTTAATTTTAAAATTCTAGTCATGTTTGAAATATCTTTTGCCAAAATATTTTTAATTATCATAATTGTCATAAATTAAAACATTTTTTATTATTAGCTTAATTATAATCTTGTTAAATTTAAAATAGGTTTTAATTTTCTAAAATATTTTTTTTGCAACACCAATTAAGCTGTTTATTAGTTATAAAATTTAACTAAATTATTATAAATAAAAATATAAATTATAAAACTTTTATTAAATTTTTAATAAACGAAAAAGATAAAGTTTTCCAAAATAAACAAAATTTAAAAACTAAACTAGCAAAATGCCAAAGTAAAATTTTATAATTCTAAAAAAGTCATCTGAATTTTAAATTTTGTATTAATAATGAAAATAATTTTATTTTCAAATATTAAGAATAAATAAACAAAAATAAAAATTATAATTAATTTAAATAAATAATAAAATAAAGTTATATATTATTTCTGATATTAAACATTAATTTTTGGTTTTATTTGTAATAAATTTAAATTTATTTACATAAGATTTAAGTAATTATTTTATTGTTATAAAGGTGTCAAGTAAGTTTAAAACAACAATAAAATAACCAACTTACTTTACCTAGAATAAATTTCCAAAAACTTTTACTATTTAAATTTACAAAATATATTTAAAATATATAATGCCAATATTATGTAGATACATATTAATTGATTTTTTTTAACAAAACATAATTTTAGACATATCATATATTATATTTGGACTTGGTTAGGCTATGTTTACAACACAAAAAGATTATTACATTAATTCAATAACAAATACAATATAAAAAATGGTTTATTGTTTAAACTTCTTTATTAAAGTCTTGACTGACTCACACTTTATATTTGGTTTTAATCACAATTTAATTATAATTTTTTAATTTTATACAGTATTAGAGTATCTAAACAAGATTGTTTAATCTTGCTACAAGATATTTAGATAAGTTAAAATTTAATAATAAAATAATAATGTTACAAGATTTAGTTTAAAAATTAGAAGTTTAAAGTTAAAAAAAATTGAAGTTTAAAAAAATTAAGTTTAAAAATTAAGACAACAAATATAATTAAACAAAAGGTAAATTCTAGAAAATATTTTTAAATGAACCAAAAATATTACAAAAATTATTTATTTTTTTCAATAACTTTTATCTAAATGCGCATAATAAATTTTTTCAGAAATATACATCTATGTTTAAAATTTTAAAAATACAGTTTTAGATAACCATAGCTTCCAGCAAAAATAATGCTGTTATTTAAATGCAGTTGGCAACATTTTTAAACCAAAAAATACTTTACCTATAAATGAACTTTATTTTTTAGTTTAAAAAATTTAATTTAATATAATTATATATTATTAGAGTAATTTATCAAACTCAACTAAACATATTTTGCTACATTCTAGGAAGTTGAAAATTTATATTTTTATTTTAAAAAATAGTACTTACTAAGATCTCATTTTAAACTTTATCAAATTAAGCAGTTAAAAATTTTTTTAAATAATAATAAACTACAATATATAATAAATATATTAAAACTTTTGGTGTATTTGAAAATATTTTATAGAATTTACCTTGGAAAGATTTTAATATATAAATCATAAAAGCTGAAAAATATAGAATACAACTCAATATTGTAAAAAGTGGTTCTAATAAAACAAATAAATAATTTCAAAAATCAATTTTTAAAAAATAAATAAATAAAATAACAATAAAAATAATCAATCAATTCATGATTGGCTCCGATTTAGTTTCAATCGGTTCCTTCACATCATTGTCGACATTAACACAGATTTTCACATTATTTTTATCATTGGTTTTGTCGTCGCAGTCGGGAGAGGAGGCGGAGGAGGGAGAGGGGGTTTCGGGTTGTAGTTGTGTATGGGTTTGGTGTCGCATACGTAAAGAGCCGAACAATTTGCCAAAACGTTTACGAAATCCCTTCTGTTCGGCGACATAATTGTCAATCTCTTTGGTTTTTGGCGTCGTTTTGGGTAAATCGTGATCATCTTTGGATCGGCGCCGCAATCCCTGTCCGTTAGCGCTATTCGGCTGCAATTTAAGCATTTTTTCCGCTTCCGATTCGAGTGATCTCTTGATTTCAGCCAACTCTACGTCATCGACAGACTTCGATTGGCGACGTTTCGGGTGATTTAGTCGCTTTTCTTTCCGAAATTTGTCCGGGTTCAGTACTGGCCCAATATCCGATGCTACCACTACACTGATTCCGATCTAGGACAGTTTGATTTTGTTAGATATTTTATCATTTATTGTTTTTTCTAGAAAATAGGTGTCACTACAGTCTCACAGTTTAAAGTGTTGATAAAAATTTTAGACACTTATGAAATGTTTTATAAACAACAAAAGTTTATCTATTAATATTATATCAAATGTATAAAATATTCTGTATTTAAAATATCTATAGACTAACTGGGAGTTGTTAATATGTTGGTTTAGCCACAGATTGTAATCTTAAGGAGCTTTCTGTTTGTATTGCTTATGCTTACAAATATAAATTTATATTATTATTAATTTTTATTTAAATAAAAGCAAGAATTGAGAAGATTAAGCAAGGAAAATCAGAGAGATTAAATGGAGGCATTAGAAAAAGTTTAAAAATAATTTTGTTAAAAAAAACTTTCCAGCCGTAGACAAAGCATAGGTAACTTTTAGTAAATGTCAACTTTTTAAATTAGGAGAGATTTACTTTCTTCTTATTAATCTAAGAATAAGAAATAAAGGTACTTGTTATGTCATTTGTTAGATTTCTTTATACTGTATATCATTATTTTAGCTATTCGTAACAATTTTGACCATGTCAATCAATTATAATAACTGTTTCTTATATTCATAGACATAATCAATACAGACAGAAAACTGATTAATACCACCATTAAAGACTAAACCTATATATAGTTAATAGTAAACTAAACCTACAAATAGTAAAAGATATTTTTATGTCTTTAACGAGTAAAGAACACTTATATGAGAATTTCAGATCAAATTTCATTATCAAAACTTTATCAACAAAATTCCTAATCTCAAAAATTATATACTTCTTATAAATATGTTATTTAATATTAGTGTTATGCAGGTTTAGCCAAGGAGAATATAAACAAATTACTTTTAACTTTAAAAAATTGATAGAATACTCTCTCCTGCTTCAAGCTTCAAAAATAAATTTTTACTAAATTTCGTTTAAATCAAATTATTGTAAATTAAATAAATTTATTTTAAATATAATTTAATTAAGATTATATTGAGGTAAGGTAAAAAAATAAAATAAAAGTTTGTTAATTTACACTCTCACATATTTTTTAAAATTTTAAGGGAATCCACCATTTTATTTTTAGCCTAATTTAGTTTATCTTGATTAATACTGATAATATTTTGCCAAAATTTTCAAAGTTGACAATATTTTACATTTACTTATAATATATTATTTTATACTATTTTATATGTTTTTTTTCTTTTAAGTTAATTAAAATGTTAAATTATGATAACTAGTTTACACTAGCTAAGATAAAACATACGTGTTAACAAATAATTACATTTTGTCATTGTTGATTTAGTTGTACTTCCACTAACTGGACAACTAATTTAGGTCAGATTAAAATAAATAATTAAGTTTAGATTTTTAAGAATAACTAAATAAAAAGCTACAATTAATTTTAAAATATTTATTATTTTTAATTAAATTAAATTAAATAGTTGAGTTTTATCGGCATACGCAATAAATTAGTTTTTGATATAAAGGTAATTAGAAATGTTGAGAATATAAATATTTATTTGAGAGTTTATCAATGTTTAATATCTTTGAGTTTAAAAATTTTGAAATTAATAAAATTGAGTTATTATACAAATTTATCAGGATTATTATATTTAACAAAATTAATTATTATGATAATATTTAAGCAATCAATAAAATTACCAACTAGGTTGATATTCTAAACTAGAGATTTATAGAATTGGTCAATTTAGGGAAATAAAGGAAGAAGTTTTTTGAAAAAATTTAACCAAAAACTAAGAATTTGGAAGAGGGAATCAGGCAAAAATTCCTCTAATTTTAGAAATTGGCATTTATCCCCCATTTAGTCAGCAAAGGCACTATTCTACGACTTGTCAACCGTTAAAGGCGGTTGGCAAATTTCTTTAAGTTTTTGGTTAAAATTAAAAAATTGTTACTAAATTAATGCTAAATCCAGTTTAAATTCAGCTAAATTAATTAAATTAAGTTTAAATCCAGCTAAATTAATTAAATTAAGTTTAAATCCAGCTAAATTGATAAAAATTTTATTATAAATATAAGAGCTTTTTAAGCGTTTAAAAATATTCCTCCCCTGATTCCTCTGAATTGGCCGACCTTTTCAATTCTTGCTAAAAGCTTAGAGAGTATCATGAAGGAGATTTTTTAAACGCTCAGAAAGCCCATATATTTATAATTAAAATTTTCCCAATTTAACTGAATTCAGCATCAATTTAGGAAAATTTTTATAATTTTGGGTCCAAAATTCAAAAAAATTTGCCGATTGCTTTTGGGAAATTTTTTACACAGACTAAATCGTAAATTTTTAAAATTAGGAGGATTTTTGACTGATTTGCCCATTATAAATTTTTGTTCTAAACAAAGATAATTAAAGATACTCTAAACTTATAGTAATAAATTAACTATAAAAACAAATTTAAAAAAATTATAATTTATAAAAACGAATCAATACATCACTGATCTCTTCATCGACGTATGCATTACCAACCGATTTACTCCTTCGCCTCATTTGTTCACTATTTGCCTCATTTCTCAATCGTTTCTGTTTTCGCAATTTTCGCAAACGAAGGGACTCTCGAAGAGCACGGGTTAGGGTCTGGAGTGACCCAAACGTCGACGATCTGATCCTAGGCCTGTCAGCCGATGACATTTTTTTGTTGGTTATATGATTTAAAAGTTTTAAATTAAAAAATTAAATAATTGCGAACAAAACCAAAATTTTAAAATCTATTCAGCGATTCGAAGAGTAGGAACACGAATACAGACTCTTCAGCACTGAATGATGAAAGTTATGGATCGAATACAGCACTCAAAAGCACTATTAGATTGTGACAAAAGATATATAATATTTGTATTATAGGTGTGTTTGAGATGTTTGAAGTGATGCTGCGTTGGAAAACATATATATATATATATATATATTTGTAAAGGTGTACTTGGTGATCCGGTGAAAATGGGTAGTATTCGGTAATAAGTACTGTTCTTAGGGGTTTCGTTTAG
>JAQFXP010001037.1:0-22161 GCA_034693685.1 Belba bartosi
AAGAAAGTAATAATTATTCATATTATTAAGTATCTGATTAATGGATAAATATCCGTTTTTACACACCTTTTGTAAGCTTTCTCTAGCATTTCTAAAATTAGCTGAGACTCGCGTATTTAAATTATATGGATTATTAGTCGACATCTCTGATAAATAAATTAATTACAATTATATTTTTACAATTATATAATATTTACTGATTATAAATATAAATAAAATCATATTTTGTTTATATTGTTTTAATGTAATTGTTAAATTAAATGATAAATAAAATTTAATTATAATATTAATGAAATATATAATTCTATTTTATTTGTTTGATAATTTGTTAAATTTTAAAATAAAATAATTTTATTATTAAATATACATTTAATTAGCGTCTTGAAACACTTTAATATACAAATTTAAAAAATTTAAAGTGCGGTTCGAATCGTTCAAACAATTTATATAAAATAATTAGAATTAATTAATTAAGAAAATATTTTATAATTGAATTAAATAATTCAATAATACAAACCAGAATTTTATTGTCCAATAACGTTTTAATTAAAATCGCATTGTATACGAAAGAAGTAATAAAGAACTAATTGAAAAACAAAAACTATGGTTTAAATAAATTGCGCCGTACTTTGCAAAAGCTATCAGAAAACATCAAAATAATTATAAACGACGAAAATTAATTTACAATTGACGGCTCGGATAATAATTTTAATAGATTTTATAACACATACAATGGTTTAGAAATTTCCAAGTTTATTAAATACTGAACAGTTTATAAATTTATAAACGTATTTATGTTTGTGTGGCAAGGAGTTCTCGCGGGTTCTCTATACTATTTATTGTCAATTAAGTAAATGAAATCAATTCAGATGTCTATATAAGTAAATATATAACTGGTTATAAGTATTTTATATATGAATAATACTTCGACCGTAATAAATTGTTTTGGCCAGGCTTGATTTCTTTGCACTATTCGACAGCAACTTTGATTGTTTTTCAATTCATAAAAATCAAATTTATTCTAAAAAATTTGTTTTGGTTAAATGTGCTGCAATTCAGCAATTGAATTTTATAATTAGCTTTATTATGTAATATTTTAATTTAAAGAATTTTTTTAATTAAAAAATTAAATTATGTATTTAATTTGTTTGTTTGTATATCGAAAAATTCGGCAAAATAATTTAATTAAAATTTCAAACAATTTTAATTTATGTTAAATACGCCAGCAACCAACAATGTTAATAATAATTTTAAATATATTTAGTTATTAATAAAGACTATAAAATTAAATAATACTATAAATATTTATATTATTATTAATAATTTTATACTGTAAATATACATTATATATTACGTATATAATATCGTATATATTTTAAATAACATTTTTGGATTCAACCAAAAACCAACCTTTAAAATATTTTTTTTAAACAAATTTTTTAATAATATTTTAAAATTAAAATTTATCTGAATGTATTTTGTTAATATATTTTTAAAGATATTTTATATTTAAAATATATTTTATTTAAATTTACTGAATAAATTTGTAATTGCGAAGTTTGTTTTGTTTTGTTTCAATTACGAAATTTGTTTTAATAAGAGCGCATTGTTGTCGGTAATCAAATACATCAATTAGTTTCGCTTTGAGTTTGGGTTGTGTTGGGAGTGTTGCGTCAAATCCCTATGGATCTGAAATGTGACGCAAATGTTGGCAACGATTTGTTGCTCGCAATTAGGTAAGTCGTAACCACATAATCAAATTATTAAAATAACCAATAATTTAGCCAAGTTGTAATAATTTGCAAATTGATTTTGCAAATCTTGAATCAACTTAATGTTTTGCAGATTTTGGTTTTGGGGTAACATCTGTAAGGCGTTCAGTAAGGATTGTCGTTGCGATTGGTTTGTTGTCAATTTATCTTTATGGCCAATCAATGCAATGTGGAAGTGTTTGTCTGGTTTGGGTGTGCAATGTCATCTTGAATGTGTTTGAGACCTTCTGTGAGCGCAAACAGGGGGAGAGTAATGCCTTAATTAGTTTGTAATTATAGCGATTAATTAAATTCAAATCAATTTTTGAATTTGGGTCGACATTAAATCCAATCGATAATGAGATATTGGGTGAAGTCTCATCAGCGTAGTGCTCGAACGCGCAGAATGACATAATTTCGGTCGCTTTGTCGATGTCGATGACATTGTTTTGTTGAAAATAAAATTTGAAATGTTTGAGCCAGTCGTCAACACAAGCGTTGTAGCCTTTTAAGACCTGGAGTTGGATGTTGTAGTAAGTCATAATTTAAATTGATATTATTGCATTTGAAATCGAATTGCGTTTTAGTTAAGAACAAAATGTGCCAGTGTTTCGGCTCTGTTTTTGCGTTAATTGTGCGCCGAGTTTTATCCAGCAGTATGTATTGCGCGAGCAATTGCAATTCGCAACGTGTTTTCAATTGATTTAGTTGCATCACTTGAGTCAACATAAGATTGTTGTTGACGATCAAAATGAGCAAATGTTGTGTTGGCTTTAATAGCAATAATAATGCAAAAGTTGTAATAATTGTAATTTAAAGATTTTTGGTTAAAGTTGAGTGTGTCTTTGACAGCGCATTGTAAACAAAGTTGTGCTCTAATTGTCGCGATTTGGGTGGTAAGTTGTAAAGACAAGACTTATTAGAAATGGCGGCTATAATGTGTGCGCCGTAGAAGTTGTGCTGTGTAGCCTAAAGTTGCAGTTTGGTGTTGTGTAAACGTAATGTGGTCAAAAACGTGGGTGTAACCATATGGCGGATGTGTGCATTAAACGATAGTCGTTTGAGTTGCCTCTTTGAGAACGGACGCAATTTTGGAGTCGATGTCGAAACGGGATTCCATTTCTAGTAGCTCTGGTCAATAATACCAACTGCGCCAGTTGTGATGTTCGAGTTGCGAAAGCGTTACCTAATGTCGACCGCGACTTCCACGTGTCTATCTGTGATAACGCGAGCGGTATCGGGCGATAGATATGGCGCGAATATGTTGTCGCGCAAATGCGAATTATTTGTGATTAGCGTTAAATTGAGTTATTATTTTATCGAAAGCGAGACCTGTAGTCTTGAGTTGACGGAAAATATGTCGAGAATAATTTTTTACGCGAATGAAAACACAAGCGATATAAATAACAATTAGATTTTATTTTATTCCGATCAAAAACACAATACAATCAAAAGACTGTTAATCAGTCTAATAAGACAATTATAATGGTTCGAGCCAAAGTTTGATTAAAAGCGGCTGAGCGCTAACTGGGCTATTAAGCGACTGGTTTGCAATTAATGAGTGCTGTGTAACAACTGGTGCTTGAAAATGAGTGCAATGCAATTGAAATACAATTAGGCATACATTTAGAATATATACAAATTACTAATCATTTTTTAAATTAAACAAGTATATTTTAAAGATATAAATCGCGATATAGGAGTAATAGTCGCGATTAGATTTATGTATGAGCTTACAAATAATTCAGTTAATAAAATTAGTGTAAATTTTATTCAACTCTGAGATGCAATTCGCTATAATATTATAAATAAAAATAAATATTATAAATTTTGAAAATAAAAACATATTATATTTTATAAATATAAGCAATACAATTTTTAAATTTTGACTCACATTGAATTTTAATAACAAAATATTGTTTTTCAAATTTTGACATTATTTAATTTTCGATTGATTAGTAATTTAATTTCAAATTGTAAACAATAATAAAAATTTTACCGTCAGGAAAGATGACAAAAATAAATATAAATATATATTTTAATTGTTTAAAAAATTTAAAAATAATAATTAAATAATCATCCAAATCCTGCCCATTTAAATTAATTATTTTTTTTAGAATAAATAAACAAATATTTTATTATTTATTACAGTTTTAAGTGATAGTAAATTTTATGTTTTGATTAATTTTTATATTTGGTTTTAATAATAACAATAAAGTTAGAATAAAAATAATTTTTGAAAATATTTTTAAACGAATAATTAATTTTATTTAAATTTTTAAATTAATAAATTATTTAATTTAAAAATAATTTATTAAATATAAATTTAATAATTAAAAATTACTTATTCTTAATATTATTATTTAAATTGTTTTTACTCGAGTATTATATTGTTTTGAATTAACTGTTGCAAATATATTAATATATTTTTCTAAAAATTATATTCCAAATATTTTTATTTAATTTTATTATGATCAAGATTTATTTATTTTTAAAATATATTTAAAGTTAATTTTTAATAAATAATAAAATAAATTTTAAAAATGTAAATAGTATTTTATATACAACTTTTTTATGTTAAAATTTATAATTATTGAGTATAATAACATTTAACCTAGTATTTACATATAAATAAATTAATATATTTACAATGGATATTTATATTAAATTTTATTTTATTTGAATTGAAAACACAATACAATCAAAAGACTGTTAGTCAGTCTAATAAGACAACAATTATTATTGTTCGAGTCAATGCTCGATTAAAAGCGATTGAGTTCTAACTGGGCTATTGAAAGAGTGGTTTGCAACTAAAGTTCAAATAAGCATATATTTAGGTTATATATAAATACATAGTCATTTGTGTAAATTAAACAAGTACAGTTTAGAGATATAAATTGCAATATAGGAGTAATAGTTGCAATTAGAGCCATGTTTGCGCTTACAAAAGTACAGTTAATAAAATTAGTGTAAATTTTATTCTACTCTGATAAGCAATTCGTTTCAATACCAAACTTTTAAATTGTCTAAATAACAGATCTGGCTATACAAACAGTAGCTCGGACTTCTCGATAAATTGCTTTAACACAACTTTCAAATAATAAAAATTTTTATTATTTTTGCATAAAATGTTTATGTTAAATTTTAAGATTGTAATAAATAAGTACAAAATTTATTAATCTTAAATGCGATAAAACTCAGTCTATTTAAATGTTTTTGTGCGGATATATAAGCGATCATCTAAAGCTCCAATTTGGAAATCTCTTACCTCAAACAGTTAATGTTGACAAAAGTTAATTTGCAAAAATATAAATTGAAAAAATTTTATTTGACTTTTTTAGCTAACCGTTTTTTATATACTACATACAAATTTAACCCTGTGTTCGCATTCGTTACAATATATATAATTACTCTGAAATATATTTATAATTAATTTAATAATGTTACATTTTTTATTAAATATTTTTTGTTTATCGTTAATCGCTTGTACTCCTGTCTTAGTTATAATCAGTTAATTATTTCTTTTTTGCTAAATCATCATTAACTCAAATATTCCAATCAAATGCTGCTAATATTGTTGTTTTTAGAAATACTTATACATTTGAGTATGATGCTGAACAAAAAATTTTTAAATTTAATTTACAAATTGTTAAGAAATAATTGATGTTTTAATTGTATTTATTTTTAAGTTTGACGAATTTTTAATTAGTAAATTTAAATAAATATTTTTTAAATAATAAGTAAATTTAAATATTAGTATTTTTTCTAAATTAAAAGTAATATTAATAATTTATTTAATTAAAAAAATATCCATTTAAAAAAACTAAATTTATTATAATTTTAAATAAATGTTTTAGTTTTAAATTTACATTAAAATAAGTATTACTTAATATTTCCTAAATTAAAATTACATTTTTAAACAAATTTATAATATTTTCAATTAACTTATATAACTTCTTCGTTAATTTTAAGATTAATAGCTGGTTTTAAATTAAAACCAAATTTGTTAAAAAGTTGTTCAATTAATTTTAAACTTTTTTATATTAAACTGTAATAATTTTATAAAATTTAATTTAATTAAATCAGAAAGTATAAAATATTTAGTTTGGAAGGAAAATATTTCGACTTATTATTTATAGTGCAATTTTGTTTGTGAATTAATATTTAAAATTTATTTTGTCGTTAAATTAATAATTTGTAAAATTTTAAAATTAAATAAAATTATTATTTATTTAAATAGATTTTCTAATCGTTTATGATTTAACATTGAAAAATTAATTATTAAAATTGCAAAGTTTTAATAAAAATTAATTATGTAAATAAAATAAATAATAAAAACAAATGTTGATTTATTTTAAAATACAAATATTTTTTAAAAATAAATAATTATTAAATAAAAATATCAACATAATTTTAAGAGTAATTTAAATTTATATAATTTGAACAAATTATTAATTTAAAATGCTTTTATATAAAAGTATTACAATTAATGTAAAAAATATAATCTGTTGGAAATGAATATTAATATTTAACTAAGATTATAATTATAAATGCAAAAGACTAAATGTTTCAAATAAATAGTATGTTGTTAATCTTCTGGTACATAAATTTCAAATTTTTATTTAACTGTAAAATATTTGAAAAAAAATTTGAACCAACTATTTGATCACAAATTAAAAAAAATTCTAATTATATATAAATTATAAATATTTTTATTTAAATTTTATTTATAAAAAAATTCGTTTAGATTAATTCATTTATAAATTAAAACAACTTATATTTATATATATTTAATTTAAACTTAAATAAATAGTAATTTAATAAATTAAAATACGATTTTTATAATTTATTTATATTTCTGCAAAACTTATTGTTGATTGATATGATATAACACTTAGACTATATGGTAGAATCAATATTGTTAAATCTAATGTCAAGTTTCAGACAAACAATTTATTTCCAATATATTTGAGAATGCAACACGCTAACTAACTATTAATTTCTCTATAGGTTTATTAAAGAATATAATTTTATTTATAATTTTGGTTATCCCAAAAATTAACTTTTAAAATGTAATTATTGTTTTATAAAATAAATTTGTTTTTAATTTATTCAATTTTTATAATTATTCAACATTATAATTTATAATTTCATGTTGTTTAATTTTAGTTTTATAATAAATTAATAAATCATTGTTACTTTAATTATTTCTGAATATCTTCAAGAGAGCTCAAGTCAAACTGAGTTGGTATAACGTGCAGACTGTAATTCTGATTCAGATATTTTAATAATAAATTTAACATTAATTTAATAATTTATAAGGCTGTTATTTTAATAGTTAGCAATAATAAAACTTACCAATATAATATACTTAATTGCTAAACAATCAGTCAATAAATTTTGCAGATTGTAGAGCAAAAACCGTATAAAATAAATATTAGTTATACTATAATCAATACAATTAGTCAAAATAAATATTTACTTAAAAATGCTGTATTTAAAATAAATAATTTGCTCTAAATAACAGTTTTATGTATCAGATGAATAAGCAGTATATTTTTGATTATTTCATTCGCTTTTATTATTGCCTAAATTTTTAAATTTTTTAAATTTAAATTAATATTGAATACTTGCTAAGGTTTTTTTTTATAAAAATCAATACAAGATGGCATTTATATTTCCAAATTTTTTGAGTAAATATAATAAACCTAGAGGTATAAAAAATTTGATATTTTTAATTTAAGTAAACATCCAGTTTAATATACTAATTTTGTATTTATGTTGAATTTTGTTTTTAATTGTTTTACAAGTGATTCCATCCTTTCAAATAATTAATTTTCGGCCCCGCGTAAGAAAAATCTTTAACGTATTTTATCTCTATAAATCTAAATAATTTGTATAAAAGCACAATCTATTTAATTCGCAATAGATGATGTGTCTGTTTTTAATTATAAAATTTTGTTAATTGCATTTAAATAATTTGATAAAATATTTAACAAATATTTGCCCAATTAGAAAATAATATAATATTTTTTTATTATTTGATTTAGATGGAATTTAGGCATGTGAGTAATTTGGTAGTAAATTTTATTACTTGTTTATTTTTGGTGACATCAATATTGATGCAATTGAAAGCATTGGTAAACAACTATAAACACAATTTTTCAAATTGTATAGAATTACTGTTTGGTCTAAACTGTGACATAATATCAAATAACATGACTTATTTAGGCACTAGACTGTTGTTGTTTTTAAAAAATATTAATTTAGCTCGAATTTAAATTGATCAATTTATTATAAGTTAATTTCAAGTTGAAAATTAACTCTTAAACTTAAATCGAAATTGAAATTTGTTTATTTTATTTTATTAATTTTTAAATTAAACTTTAATATATTTAAAAAATTTAAGTTAATCACTAAAAAATTTTTTTAATTATATATGTTGGGTTATATATCTAATATAATTTAAAAATTATTATAGCAAAAATAAAATGTTATATAATTAAATAACTTTATTTTAATTTTATTAAAATTTTAAATATTAAAAAATAAAATTCATTATAGATTAAGACTGAAAAGAGCAAATCTTAATTTCACAAAATATTTGCATATTATATAAAATGGTTTCAAAACTATTGGTTATAATGTGATAATAGATTGGAACACATAATCCATTAAATTTTTTATAATGAGATAGTTAGTTAGATTCAAGTATTATTTCGACTAGTATAACAAATTTTAATCATGTTTAAACAAAATATATAACAAAATTAAAAATATCAATTAAATAACTTAAGAAACGCTTAAAAAAAGATCATCTTTTATATTATTTTTAATTAATTTAACATGAATAACTTATTATTTATTAATTTCAATTTTCATATTTTAGATTATATAACATAAAGTTTTCATTTCAAATTTTAAAAATACTCAGTATTAATCTTAACAATTATATTAAGTATTATCTAATTGTTTAAAATTAACTATTCTTAATTATTACACTGTCTATTCTATTGGCATCTCTTATTTATTTTAAAACATTTTAATGAGGAATTAATTTAAATTTTATAATTATTGTATTTTTTTGGTATATTAAAATAAAAAATTAAATTTATTTTTAAACTAAAAATTTCTAATAGTAAATAAAATTATTAAAAACAATATTATTTAATTATTTTTTGTTACAAAATTAGCAACAATTAATTAATTTTAAACCTCTTTATGGGGCAGCCAAAAATTGTTATTTTAAAACAGTACTTATTATTTAATTATGTATAATTCTAATTACAGTTTATAACAATAGAAATTTTTTTAAATTAGTCGATTGGTTACTTTGTTAATGGTCTAAAACCACGTATTTAATGACCGTGTCATCAATATTGAAACTTGGGTAATTTGGTAAAAATAATTTTTTTTGTATAAGATGCCAATTGGTATTGAATTACATTTTGGTCCAAACGGTGTCATAATATCAGTAACGTTTATGTCCTTCTTAGACAATAACTGGTATAGTTACAATGACCGCAATATATATCAATCTGTCTAAAACTAATTTAAACTATTGCTAACTGTAATTAAATAATTAAAAAATCTTGTTTGTAATAACTTGATTTTAAACAAAAGTTTTTGGGTTTTCGTTTTGTATCTAATATTTACTAAAATAAATATCTTTTTAAAACTAGTTTGATTATTAATTTATATTAAACAAAATAATCAATATATTTTGGTAATTTTTTAAAATTTATTTTTAAATTACAAAGTTTTGTTTGGTGAATTTAATGTTTAAAAATTAAATTCCAATAAATATATAATAAAAAATTTGTTTTGGCAAATATTTATAAATTTAACTGATTAACAATAAAATTAAAATTTTTAAAAAAGAAATAATTAAAAAATAATCAATTTAATTTTATATATTATTTTTTGTTTAGCTTCAATTTTATCAAATCTTTTTTCTAATTCAAATCAATAATATTAATTACTTTGCATAAATTAATAATTTTACAAAGTTAATACAACATACTGTAAAATTATTTTTAAATTTAATTTGATATTATAAAAAAACTAAAAATTTTATTATTGGTTTTATGTAATAATTTTTTAAAAAATTTAATTTTTAATTTTTTAATATATTAAATATTTAACAAAATTATATTTGGCAACATTAGTAATTAAAAAGTATTTTAATTTTAATAATAATAAATTTACATTTTTATTGATAACAATTGTTATTTTTAGATGTAATCTAATTAAATTTAATTATAATTATAAAATTGAATAAATTAACTATAAAACAAACTAAAAATTTGTTTATCTAAGCAACCAATTATATTAAAATTAATATTTGTTGAAAAAATTTAAAACACAATTATTAGAGCATTGAAAAATAGGCATTTATAGAAACACATTTAGGCATCTAAAAGACATGAAAAACCATCAAAATAGGCTCTTAAATAGGTGTTAAAAAATATTCTTTTTAATTAATATTACTCATATTCTGATACTAATATATATCCAAACGTGTCCTAATAGAACACAAAAACAAACATTAATGCTAATATAAACCATCCATATTTTATCAAAGTTTGACAGTTGTATCATTCAAATAAATAGTAACAAATTAATGTGAGGAATGAGTAAAACAAAGAAATATATTTTCATTTACTTAAATAATTTATATTATTAAAAATCAAAATAAGAACAATAAATAAATAAAAATAATTAACTATAATTGAAATAATATAAAGATTAATTATAATATATTAATATTTGTTTCAAAAAATTATTTTTTATGTATTAATAAAATTAACCTGTAATTATTTTATTTAACAATTTAATTTTAAAAAATTTATTTATTATGAATTAGTCAAAAACTGTTTTAAATTGTGTAATAATATTTATGTTTATTTTAGTAGTTAACATTTTTTAAAAACAAATTTATTATTTTTTAATATAAAATGTAATAATGTCTATAAAATAGTAAATTAGTTAATCAAATATTATAAAATAATTTTTTTATAATATTTTAAAAACAATATAAAATTTTAAACATTTAACCCAATTATAAAATAATTTAATTTTTAATTTTTCAAAACAGTAGATATAAAATAAAGACAATCATTAAGTTTTAGATTAAACTGTATAAATATTTTCAAAAATAATTTTATTATTATAAACAAAATAGAATAATAAAAATTGGAATCCTTTATTTATCGAATTATTGATCTAGTACATTTAAATACTATAATATTTTTGAAATAATGAAACAAATTTAAATTAGATATTTAACCATAAATAAATTTGTTAAAAACTTTTTTTAACATTAAAATTTACAAATTAAATAAGTTTATTAAATATTTAAATCTGGAATATAGATTTGAATTTATACTTACTTCTTTTCTGATGGTGATGCAAACCAGGCATTAAAAAGATATTTCTATCAAAAATTGTAATAATAATATATAAATTAAAATAAATAAAAAATTATTCTTAAATGCCTATTTTTTAAGTATATATAATTAAAAACTAATTTACTCCGAAATGAATTGTATAGTATCAGGTAGAATGCCTAGCATTTATCTGGACAATATAGCATATGTGACTATATATATTAGACTTGAAATCAATGCAATGCTTATTAGCAAATACAATACTAGATACTTATTTCTGAGAAAATTAGCTTTTAATTAAATTTATTTACAATATAAGTATTCAAAAATATTTTTTAAATAATATAATTTATATATATTTGATAAAAAGTTTGCGCAAATAACTTGATAATACATGATTACATTCTAAGTTAACTGAATTACTGTTAAAAATAGAAGATTTATATTTAGATATTATTCAAGTTTAATAAAAATTGATCAAGTAATTAAAAACAAAAAAATTTTATAATTTTAATTAATAACACATCTGTGGTGACTTAAAAAATATCCATATTAATATTATTGACAAATATGATTTAATTGTATCAAATATACTTATGTTGTACATGAAATACTATTGTGCGCAAATAAATAAATATTGTAGCTTCTGATTTAAACAAAGTTTTAGCTTTAGATTAGCTACAGATTATTACAAAATTATTTTGTAAACTTAAATAAAGAATATACGTAAAGCAAAGAATTATTTAGTTAATTGGCTTCAAAAGAAATAAAAACAATATTAAGTAAATTTACGCTTTGATTGAAAACAAGTTGGAGGTTTGGCAACTGTTATAAAACTAAAAGATTTAGAAAAATATTTCAATTTTCTCTATTCTATATATTTTTTAAAGATCAAATTTATAAAAAAATGTAGTTATTTTCTTAAAATTTGTTTCCATATTTGTAATGTAATTGTTAATAATAATATTTTATTAAATATTAATATTTAATTGCAACCTTAGAAAAAATACATTTTTGCATTTTAATTAAATATTTGCCAAGATTAAAATCTTACTTTTTAAATTAATTAATTACTAGTTTTCATATATTAAATTAAAACTTTTGTATTGAATATAAAATTAATGCATATCTGCCCGACCTGGCTGTTGGATTGAAAATAATTTAATAAATAATTTTTAAGTGACTTTATTTATAATTGCTTTCTTAATTGTTTTTTAAATTAATTTTTTGCAATTGATAATAATTTGTTTTTTTTGTCACAGAAATTTTGTTTTTATTTTTAAAATGTTTCTGGTATTTATTTAATAAATTTTGTAGATAAAATAAAATTATATTTATCTACTTATTTTTTAAATTAAACAATTTTTATATTTTAAATTTTTTGAAAATCTTGCTAAAATTGTTTCTACTGTACAAATTTTAGTGTGTTATAAAAGAACATATTAAATTCTTTTATATGATTTGTGCCTAACATCATTCCATAATTGTTTAAAATTATTTAATTTAATAAGACAAGGCACATTTAATTAAAATGCGTTTATGCTTGGGAGTTAATTTTAGCAACCGATGTATATCAATATGATTTAAGGAAATAAAATTTGATATAATTTGAAAAAAACTTTTCTAACAAAAAAAATAAATTGTTTTAGTCAATAAACATAATTTTTTAAAAATAATACTCTAATTTAATTTTAAAGTTTACATTGATTATCATCTAAATTAAACTGTAATAAGTTTTTTAAAACAATATTACTTATTTAAACAAATAATAATATTAAGAGTTGAATATTTTATTGACTTTAATATTTTTAGAATTTGATATATATATAAAATGAATATATTTATTAAAATAAAGTTGTATTCAATTAAAAATTTTAATATTTTTTATTTATTTAATCATTTTTTAATTTAACTCTATAAATTTTAAATTTTAAGATCTTTTTTAATTTAATTTTATATAATATTCATAGCTTTTAGTTTTAAATTTAATTTAACAAAGGGGTATTCATGATAAGCTTGAAGAGGTGGTTTTTCAAAAATTATAATATTTAATTTTTGGTCCAATTTTAATTATAAGGCTTAATTTTTAAATCATAGAAAATTAATATATACGAGATTAATTATTTTTAGAGTATAATTAAAATAAATTAAAAGTTAATATATTTATTATTGCAAATTGCCAAAGTTTATTAAAATGTTATTTTAATCACAGTTTGTATTAAATAACCATGAAATTTTTTGGCTTAAGTATTTAAAATAATTTTAAATTGTAAATCAATAACTACATCAAGGCAGACTAGCGTAATATTCATAATGCTAAACTTTAATTATTAACATAATTAACTGATAGAGTATATAAAATTAACCCATAAAATAAAAGTAACAACTAAAATTTACCTTAAATAAATTCTAATTATTTTTGTATTTTACAACTTTTAAATAAAATAATAAATTTAACAACAAAAATGTTTAAGTTGGTTTTAGTTTGCTAAAAATATACAAATTTATTATGACAATATTTATTTAGCTTTATTTTTTAAAATGTAAAATCTTTTCCTTAAAAGAAATTAATTTTGAAATTTTAAAATTTGAAAAAAGTAATAATTATTTATTCTTTAATATTTAATGAGTTGTTCACAAATGTTTTTTAAAAAGTTAAAGACTATAATTAAAAACTTGATGTAAACAATTTATAAAAATATAAAATATTTAATTTATCTTTAACTTTTTAGCACGTATATAATTTATAGTTATTCTACATTGCATAAGCTCAAAAATGCCAAATTTGCTTGCAATCAAATTTAATATAATACATAAACTATTCATTTAGCGCATGACAGAACGAATTACAAATGAATAGCGCGACTAAATTAAGCGAGCCGGCTAACCAACCAAAATCTTTTACTTTTTTTTTATGAAAAGTTCTATTTAAACATAAACCAAACTATAATGTTTTTTAAAATGCTAGTTTAGATTTTTTTTATAAACATTATTATTGCAAATTAAAAATAAATTTATTAGAATGATTAAAAATTATCTGAATTGTGCTGATGAAATATATAGGTATAAATACTGTATATCTTCTCTTAAACTATTGAGTTATTGCAATTAAGCATTTTTTAAACGTATTTTCAAATTTATAACTTAAATTGTTTTTGTTTATTAACAACATAACGATAATTAATTATAAATCTGCAATAATATAAGTAAAGTATAAATAATATTATTAAAAATTTTAAACTATTTATATAAATAAAAACTGTAAAACATTTTTAATTAAAATTAAAATTAATAGAATTTATTAAAAATTAATATTTGAAAATCAAACGCACTAAAATTTTTAAAATTTTAATTGTTGAATAAATATTTGGACAAAGAAATTTATAATGAATTTATATATCTATGTATTAAAAATATATATTTGGTTGAAAATTCTTAAATCAAAATATTAATTTTTAATAAATTCTATTAATTTTACGTTAAATTAAAAATGATTAACAACATATAATTGTATAAATATTTTAAAATTAATTTAAAGATTTATGTTTATATTACTTATTCAATAATTTTGAAATAAAAAACATATATTATTTTGTAAAATTTTAAAAGTAAAAATATAAAGTATTTTAGTTTAGAATATCTATTCTTTAAATAAAAGATTCAAAAAATATGTTAATAGCAATAAATTTTAACTCCAAATAGAAATATATTATAAATTTTGTTAATGTATGTAATTAATATGTGACATAATTGCCAAATGGATAACAGAGCAAAATGCAGTATATTTATTTAAATGTTTTAAATTATATTAAAATACTTTTCGATATTCAAATTTTGAATCCGACTTTTAATTTTATTGCTTTTATTCAACTTTAATATTTGATTTTTATAATCAACATTTATATCTCGATTAAATATTATAAGTAAAAATTAAAAACCTGTTTTAAAAATTAAAATTAAAAGTTAATTCATTATAATTTGAATGTTTAAAATTTTTAAAAATGTTTCTGTGTGTAATCCAAATATTTAGTTATAAAAAGAATTATTTTATTAATATTAATATTTAAACTCATTAACAGTTTGCAAATGTTAAATTTTAAATTTAATATAAAGCGTTTAATAATTGTTAAATTTATTATTATTATATTAATTTTCTTATTATTCAAATAAAAATCCTAAAATGTTTACAAAATTTTGTTTGACCAAATTAAATACAAAATAAACTCCATAAATAACTTTAATATTTAATTTTATGGTAATTTATTGATAGTTTGTTAAAATTAATTAATTAAAAGTTTTCATAAAAATCAAAAAAGATTATAAAATTTAATAATTTCTAAACCGCATTTGCTTTTAATTTAACATGGTATTAATATCAATTTTAGATTTATTAAATTGAGCAAATCTCACATTATTATTAAAATTTATTATTTAAATTAAAAGTTTTAAGATATAGTTAAATAACTCGTTAGACTTAGCGATAAGTAATTAAGAATTTTATTGTATTTAAAACTCGAGCGCTTTCGGTCCTTTTAGAACATTCATATGATATTTAATTAAATATGAATTTAAATATAGTTTTGATTTAATTATTGAAACAATATTTGAATTCACGAATATTTTGGTATAATGTAATTCCAAACCGCTTTAAGTTTAAGTTTATTAAGTTAAATTAATTATAAGTTTATTTTTGTGCACTAATATATGTTGTGCTATGATTTGAGAAAACGTTAAATTTTATTTTTAAATAATAATATTTAAAATCTAAAAAAAATTAATTTTAATTAAGTTAATATTTATAACGTAAAATTTAACTGTAAATTATATTATTAAAAATATTTAATTGATTTAATAAAAATTAAAGTCAATGTTTTTAGATGCTGTTTTGGATTTTAAAATATAATTTTATTTAGGTTATTTCTTTATTGGCTTTATCCATCTCCTTGCTGTAAATATATGGTAAATTTAAAAAATATTAGTAATAGATATAACTACAAATTATTTTTAAATTAAACCTGTAGATTATCATGTTTTTTAAAAATTTTACAACAATAGTTGATTAAATAATTTATTAAATTAAGAAATTATACAAATTTCTTGTGAATAATAAATAAAAATATTTTTTCATATAAACTCTAATAAAAATATTTAGATGTATTTTATGTTTAAATTTGCATTCTTCTTATTTTAGGAAAATGTTAGATTAAAATAATTTTATTAATTTATTATATTTTTTTTAATAGAGTAACTTTAGTAATAATTTATCAATTTATAAAAAATTCATAAATACAAATTCAATTAAAGATACATATTTAATTGTTTATAAATTTATTAAAATTAGTTTCACATTTTATATGTTTTGTTAAAACATTATAAATTTTTTTTTTAATAATTTGAATACAATACACATTTGCGGAATTTTGCAAAAAATACATTTTCGCAGATTATTATAAAAATCTAAAACATTTTTCCATTTATTATACTAGTATAAATTTATATATTATACTATTATTTGTATAATTATAAATATAACAATAAAATTTATAATGTTATTTTAAATCTTTAACTAAAATTTAATAAAATTTTAAAGTTTTGTTAAAACTTTTATTTTATATAAATTAAATTAAATTTTATTTATATTAAACTGTAAATTAATTTTAATATTTTAATTTGCTTAACTAACCAAAATAATATTTTAATATTGGCAGGCAACTAACCGTGACAAATTTTATTGATATTTTTAAACAATTTAAAAAGAATTTTGATAAATAAAATTTTAAGAAAATTTACTCAAAATAAAATTATAAAATTATTTAATTCAATTATTTTTATTTATTTCTTATGTGGGAAAAACGTGTAAAAAATGTAATCCAAATTGTTAGTCAAATCTTTCCCATATACATGAAAATTATGTTCAGGACCCATTCTGATTTCAATGGCTTTTGAACAAGTAATGTTTAAGTAGATAAAAATTAATAAATCTAAAAATTTTTTATGATAATCAAATTTTTCTGATAAAAAAAATTATAATGTCTGAATAGTCTAAATAAAAATATATTTTTAATTTTAGACACTAATAAATTATATTTAAAATGAAATTTAAATCAAAACTGCAAACCGTTTACAATTACATTAAATCATTGTTCAAACACAAAAAAACCAATAAATTTATTTTGGAAAATTAATTGTTAGTATTGAAATATTGTAATTAGAGTTGTTGATTGTTGCTAAATAAAACTTAAATTTAAACCATAAAACAAAATTTCGTTGACAAATAAAATTTAAATTTATTTATACAAATACAAAAGATTTTTATATACAGTCCATTAATTTAATATTATATGGATCTTAACGTAACTATACGAGACGTACCAAACGAGATGTGACAGGAAACGGAACAAAACAAAATAAACGATAAGCTTGGCAGAGTCCAAAATTTTTCAGGACTATCGTTGTAATATTGTAATAAATTATTACTTATTTTCACTTTAACATTCATTTTATTTTAAGTTAAATCAACTTTAATATAAACACATTTTATATGTTATAATCATTTTGTGTTATATATTCATACAGTGATATCGGATTAGAAAGAGCCGCATTATTAATAAAATTGAATCAAATATATTTCATTAAAATTTAATACATGAAAACTGTGTTTATTTGTAATTGTTATTAAATTTTTAAAATAACTATTTGAATAATAAAATAATAAAATTAATTTTAATTACGTATTATATTTTATATAAATTGTTTAGTTAATATTTACATAATTGTAATTTAGTATTATAATAATATTTAATAATACTATTACAATTAATAAAAAACATTTTGGTATGACCTTGTTTGTATTTTTTGACCCATACATTATCTTGAAAATTACTCTCAGACTTCTTTGCTGGCATTACTTTAACTGATTAGCGTTTAGTTACAGTATTTCAAATACAGTTATTTTACCTATAAAACACAAATTTAAAACAAATTATATCATTTAAAATCTAGTAGAATGTTTGAAAAAATTATTCTTTTTAAATATTAATTATTTGTTTAATTATTTAATGATAATTTTGTTCATTATTTCAAAATTTACGTTATTTATAATACATAACAATTAACTAAAATGTTTTTGAATTTAATAAAAATGTTTAACTAAAAAATTTTAACAAAATAACAAAAAATTATTTTAAATTTAAATATTAAATATATTTATAGAATTTATTTTGTATTTAATATTTATTAAACAATATTTTGTAAATATTATTGGATTTTTAATTGAATAAATAAAAATCTAAACTCAAATAATAATTTTATCAGTGATAAAACGCTTTTATATTAATTGAAAACTCCACATATACAAACTGTTAATGAGTTTAAATACTAATTTTAATAAAATAATTATTTTATAAATAAATATTTTGCTAACATTTCAATCAGTAATAATAAACTATAAAATGATAATGAATTGATTAAAATTTTTGATTTTTACTAATGATTATTAATTGTGATAAAAAATCATATAATTAAAAATCGAGTATAAAATTTTAAAATAAAAAAGTATTTTAATATAATGTAAAATTTTTCACAAAGTACATTATAAATTGCATTTTGCTCTGGTTACCAATTGGCAAATATTATTTACATACTTTAACAAAATAAATAATACATTTCTATTTATAGCTAAAATCTTTTTAATCATATTAATTTTTAAAAATTAAACAAATATGTATTCTAATCTAAAATAATTGATATTTTTAAATATAAAATTTTAAAAATGTAGTCATGTTTAAAATTGCTTAAACTTTATTTAAAATTAAGCAATATTTTAAATTAAATAAATTTATTAATTATTAAATTTTTGGGTAATAAATTATTGGTATTACCCAATTATTGCTAACTTGTAATTTTAAAATTAAATTTGTTAATATTTTTTTACAAAGTTATATATTAATTATTTAATTTAAATATATTGGAAAATAAAGTGTTTTCAAATAAGATTGCACAAAATTTTTAATCAATTTTTATTAAAAAACTATTTAACCAATTATGACAAAACTTTATTAAAATAAAATATGATACATTAAATTATGAATTTATTTTAATTTTTATATGACAACAGATAATACAACAGATTATTATTACCCATTTGTCTTAATCTTTGTAAAGCATTTTTTATCAAGGTTTGTGCATACCTTTCAGCAATTGGGTTGTTAATTTTTTTTGAAATTAATAAAATTTTATGGTGCATTAGGTTTTACATCACTGATTTTTTCATTAAAATTTAGAGTTTAAATTGTGAAAAATATTTAGTAAAATAAATTATAATTTTATGACTAAATATAAAATAATTAGATTAAATTTAATTTAAATTTATTTTAATGCTTAAACTTAGATTAGATTCAATTTAAATACAATTTTATAAATTAATACTTTATGCATAAAAATCTCGACTTTGCGCATCAATTAGCTATTATCTGGGTTTTTATAAACGTGAAATAAATTTGTTTAGTATTATTTTTAAAAATACAACAAAAAATAATATTACATTTAAAATGAGATAATTAATTATGCTAAACAAAATAATTATATATTGAAAAATTTAAAACTATAATAATAATTTAAAACAATATTATATATTATTGTTCATAATTAATAAAAACAAATGGAAAGTTATATACAGCAATTTTCAATTATGTTAATATTTATAAATATTTTGGTTAGTTTAATTTTGACAAATATTAGGCAAATATTTTATAATTAAATCAACATGATTTTTGCTAAAAAAATATTGTTTTCAATAAAATAAAAAGTAAATTTGTAAAATATATTTATTTAAAAACATTAAAAGTAAATGTTTAAACTTATAAATATCAATTTAATTATAATAATATTAATGCGGTTAAATTGTTTTTGATTTATAACTAAGGAGTTTCAGATCTCCCAAATTTAGGTTTTTTTGAATAGTATAAAAAGTAGCACTCTTGGGCAAAAAAAATTAATCAAATTAATTAAAATATTAATAATAAAATCGAAAATATTAACGTCGAAAATATTAAAGTCGACAATATTATTCGAAAATATTAACGTCAAAAATATTAACGTCGAAAATATTAAAATCGAAAATATTAAAATCGAAAATATTAAATTCGAAAATATTAAAGTCGAAAATATTAAAATCGAAAATATTAAAGTCGAAAATATTAACGTCGAAAATATTAAAATCGAAAATATTAAAATCGAAAATATTAAAGTCGAAAATATTAACGTCGAAAATAATAAAATCAAAAATATTAAAACCGAAAATATTAAATTCGAAAATATTAAAGTCGAAAATATTAAAATCGAAAATATTAACGTCGAAAATATTAAAATCGAAAATATTAAAATCGAAAATATTAGTCGAAAATATTAACGTCGAAAATATTAAAGTTAAAAATATTAACGTCAAAAATATTAACGTCGAAAATATTAAAATCGAAAATATTAAAATCGAAAATATTAACATCGAAAATATTAAAATCGAAAATATTAAAATCGAAATTATTAAAATCAAAAATATTAACGTCGAAAATATTAAAATCGAAAATATTAACGTCGAAAATATTAAAATCGAAAATATTAACGTCGAAAATATTACATGTTTATATGTAAATTTTTAAAAATATTCTAATTTAAAATATTCAATTTAAAGTATTACAACAAAAATTAAATAATTAAAAAATTATATTCTAAATAATAAAATTAAAATAATTAATTCAAAAATTAAAATCTAAATAAAAAATATTACAGTATAAAATATATAATTTAAATTTTGCAATATAGAATATTTGTAGAAATAAGATTTACTAATTTTAATTAGTTAAAAGTCACTGTTGAGCGCACAAACTGAACTTCCCAGTTAGGCCATGCCGGTGCCCTCTTTTTTTTTCGTAAAAGTAGGCGAAGAGTTAGTTCCTAAATTTCCAAATTTTTTTAAATTATTTACATAAAAAATTTAAATTTACCAAACAATAAAAATTATTTAATAAATTTTTTTCCAAAAAGTTTTGTCTATTATTTCGAAAAAACGCTTTATATTGAGAAAAAGTTTTCTCAATATCGCAGTTTGTTGTCGGAGCATATTTAAATAATTCAATTTCAAAACATTCTAATTCTGAATAGCTACCAATGGTTTTAACTTTAGATAAAATATCATTAATTATTTTTATTTGATTATATCCTGGATTGCAATTAAGAATATGTATTAAATTATTATATATAGGATTTTTAGAATTTTTGAAATAATTTAACAATTTATCAATCTCTCCTAAACTTTCAGTTAATGGAAGATTTTGTTGCTCTAATTTATTTAAAACTACAACTAATTTTGAATACTTTTTAGATATAAATTTAACATTATTTTTTATTCTGACTTTGTGTTTATTTAATAACTTTTGACAAATTTTAACATTTGCAGAGTATTTTGAATCTAAAGTGTTAATTACATTTTCAATTATATCAAAATGTTTTTCTAAATAATTAACTGCTCCTAGCCATGTACCCCAACGTGTTATAATTAGTTGAGGTGGCAATTCAATATTACCATCAATTTCTCTAAAAATTCTTATATTTTCGGGACATTTTGTAAAACATTTTTTTGTAAAATTGACTAATTTATTAACTTTTGGATAAGATTTTCTAATAATTTCTAATAAATTATGTAAAGAATGAGCTAAACATGTTAAATGAATTAATCTTGAATAACGTTTTTTCAATAATTTTCCTAATTTTATCATTGTGGGAGCTCTATCAGAAATAAAGCATAGAATTTTATTTGAAACAACAGAATCTGGCCAATATTCTGGAACAGTATTACAAACTATAGTTTCAATATTCTCAGCGTTTGCTTTTTCCACAAATTTAGCTTCTAATAAAAAACTTTTAGATTCTTTTTCATTTAAAGAACCTGCCATTACATTTACTAATTGTCGTTTAGAAATATCTGTTGTTTCATCAACAGAAATCCATAAATGTTTATCATCTAA
>JAQFXP010001038.1:0-22159 GCA_034693685.1 Belba bartosi
AATGTATGAGAATAAGACATTGTTAATCAGATGATCAAGACAAAAGCAACGTATTAATTTTTAAAATAAAACCTTTGGTTATTAAGAAATAGAGTTAAATAAGAGTAACAATGTTTTTATTTTTTATTGATTAATTATCGTAGTTTATTTACAAATCTCATTCAGTAAAGTTTTGTAGTAAAATTTGTACACAAATTATAATAAGAATCTTAGCTTTTTTAATTTGAGTTGGGCATCAAAGATGTACAGTATGTGTATGTGCTTAATGTTAAATGTTATCTTTAATATACTTATTGTAACTTACGGTATTATATACAAATATACGTTTAGTAATATTAATATAATGCATACATTGTGAAGAAGGGATTAGGAAAAAAATTCCCCTAATTTTGAAAAATGACATTTATCCCCCCTCCTCTCAAAGAATTTGGTTCTTGAAAAGATACTTCCTCGACTTTTTTGCCGTCCGCCTTTTGCGGTGGCCAACTTTTTTTTTGATTAAAATTAGAAAATTTTCCTAAATTGTTGTTAAATTTGGTTTAAATTTAGTTAAATTGGGTAGAATCTTAACATAAATATATAGGTTTTAAGTGTTTTTGGAAAAATCCCTCCCCTGATTCCCCTTGTATTCACCGACTTTAACAATCTCTGATATACAGTGCATTTCAGATATACGTCCCCAACAGCGATGTAGTCACAGTATTCTCCAAACCCAACATTTTTAATTAACCCTATAACTTAAGGGGTAGTAATTAAATAAAAAATGTAAATAAAAATAAAAACTCAATAAACCATACCAACATGTTAAGTGCTAAAAAATTTACTTAAATATTTTTAAAACAAAGATTAAAACCACAATTAAAAATTTTATAAATAATTTAATTCTGCATTACATTATTTTATTAATTTATATTTGAAGTAAATTGCAATTGTAAACAAGACTGTGTCCAAAATATAGTTATATATAAAAATTAATATTAAGGCACATGTGCAATAGTTTTATCATTAAAAACTAGCAATACAATAAAAATTATTTTAGAACGTGTAATCATTCAACTATACAAATAAATGTAAACATGTGACTAAACTTGAGACGTAGACATACAAATAATTAATAATAAATATCAGAAACATAACAGCAAGATCAAAAGTGTATTTTAAGTTTAAACTATTCATAATAAAATATCATTATTTTAAAATAAATTTTATTTAAAATTTAAGTACTAAATTTGACAAAAAGTTACTTTATGTAATAATTGCACTTTATTAAACATGTTACTTTAAACAATTAAAGTTTAAGTGATATGATCAGAAAATTTACGGTATATAAAGAACTGTATTTCTAAATATTCTCTACAGTCAGATTTGTTTATTTGAATGGGTTAATTAAGAAAAATGTTTGGTTTGGAGGATACTGTGACTACATCGCTGTTGGGGACATATATCTGAAGGGCACTGTAGTATATACAGTAGTAGTTAGTAGTAGTCTCTGATGTAGTTAGTTTTAAAATGTTCTTTAACAATTTAACTTAATTGGCAATTTTAAAACTTCTTTTTCTAAATATTACAACAAAATATTAGTCAATAAGAGTCGTCTAATATTGTAGCATGATCAGGAACTTTGGTTTTCGGCCCAAAATAGCAATATCCTCCCAATTAAACCCCCGGTACAATCTTAACTTAAATCAAATCAGAGTTTTAAATCTTTAACTTGATAATTATATGCTCAATATTATAATTTTTAAACTTTGAAATATAATATGTATCAAATTGAGTTAAGATATTAAAATGTTTTTATTTTCTGTTTTGGGCCGAAAACCAAAGTTTCTGAGCATGATATAATTTATTTGTATCTGTATTTTTAATTCCTATGTTAAACTATTAAAACCATTTACCGTAATATTTTTTATTTTATCAAGTCACCAATTTACATAAACCAATTTGCCTTTACTAACCTTATTGTAAATATATTTAAAGGAGAAAATAATAAACCTGACTCTAATTTCTAAAATTAAACTATGTTAAAAAAAATTTTAATGCTTAATTAAATTTTTAAAACTATTATTTTGATTATTAAATAAAAGCTTTTGCAAACAATTTTAAACATATGTTTCCAAATTAATCCAAACTTAATAACTTATTATTCAATCAATAATAAAACATCTAATTATATGTAATCAAAAATGATAATTAAAAAGAGACACTCACTCACTCACTCCTTCCGCATTTGATAATTTTAATCTTCTGCTAAATATAATTAAAAATTGTGACAATTTATAATGAATTTGTGTTTCGGTTTACGATTGAATCAACGCATTTCCAAAACTAATTACTTCTCGTTTATTACCTGACAGACAGACGACTCATTTTTTTTATTTTTAAAATTAGTTTTATAAATAGAATTTTATGTTTGGTTTGCTAATAAAAAAAATTTAAATTAATATTGTTTTAATTTTTTTTTCTATTAATATTAAATTTTAATTAAATTATTTTTAAAAATTTATTTTTAAAATCTTATCAATATTAATTTAAATAAATTTGAATATTATTTGATTTTGCAATAAAAAGGACAATAGAAAAGCAGAAATTTTTCTAAAATGGCTAAGGATATTTTAATTCTCTACTGCACTTAAAAGTTTTATTAAGACTTGTTTTGATTGATTTGTTTATTATATTAAATAAAATTATTATTTTAGAATTTATATCTATGTTAACTAGAATTTACTTTATACAATTTAATAGTAAACTGACTGAATTTAATTAAAAATTTTAGCAGTTTAAACAATTTAATTTTTATTATTTCTAAATTAAATAAAAGTGGAATTTAACTATTCTAAAATTTTATTTTCAATTTTATCTTACTACTTATGTTTGGATCTATTAAATATAATATTTGAATTTGTTTCATTATTTTGTATATCTATTGATTACGAATTAAAATAAGTTTATTAAAAACCAAGAATTAAGAAGGAATTAAGCAAAAATTTCCTTGATTTTGAAAACTGACATTTATCCCCCCCCCCCCCCTCTAACATTTGGTGCCTCCTCGATTTTTTTTGCAATTTGTTGAAAAAAAATTCAGTTTAAATTCAGTTAAATTAACTAAATTTAGTTTAAATCCCTGAATCGACAGACCTTCTCGATTCCTGATTAAGCAAATCTTAACTGCAGTAAAGAACAAAATATTTTCAACTAATTCTGAGAAATTTAAAATTTTTCATTTCACGTTTTATTACACAATTCAATAATTAATAAATGACAAAACTGAAATGTAGATTTCCGAGTCATCCACATATTTTAGTCACAGGGGTCGGAGTATCTGCCTTCGACTCATATTTAAACCATTTCAGACGGATTCCTGAGCTCAGCCTCAAAGCTCTCTTTAAAGACTGGGTTCGGCTCCATCCTGTCCTCAAGTCCAGCCTAACACCTAATCAAGTCTTAAATTAACTTTTTGGATCATTGATCACTGGACAGAACAGTAAGAAAACGTCTCCTAAACTCAAACATTATCTGCACTCCAGAGATGTTTTAGCCAATAACACAGAAATCGATGCTTCAGAACAAATACTGTATATAAACTTGTGGTTTGTTTTTTATTTTATTCAAAAATTTAAAAAATAATATTTTACATTTTATAATTAGTTTTGTTTTAACTTTATATTATATTTTATTTAATAATTCAATTTTTATAGCTCTGTAAATTAATATTATAAATTTGTTTTTTATTTTAAATAAAAAAATTTTAAATAATTTTTAAAAATAATGCAATTTAGATATTTTCTTAACATAAATTATTATGTATTTAAAAGATACACAACTGTTAATAAATTTAATTTATATTATAAAATGCCAAATTACCATTTTTAGTTTTTTACTGTTTGAAATTCAATATAAAAAAAATAAAATGTAAAATTATCTTAAAAACATATTTTATAGAAATTAAAATTTACCAATATAAATAAAACTTTGACACTATTTTCCTACTTTCTAATTAAATCAAATTTAATCTAAATTTAAACATGTTATTTTAAAAATTAATTTAACACGTTAATTCAAATTAGAGATAAATGAATACAACAAATTAAATTTTTAATTTAAAATTTCAACTAAAAACAAATTAATTTTTATAATTAAATAAACGTAATTAAAACTTTTAAAACAAAATAATTAATTTTAAAAAAATAAATACTAATCAGAAATATGCATTAAATGAACCATACTACTTATTTAATATTAATTTCAACCAATAGATGGCTTTATTTATAGTAAAAGTTTATTATGTTTTTCAGATATTTTATTATCAAAACATTGAATAATTCAAATTCTGTCTTATTTTCATTTAATTTAAATTATCATTAATTAATAGTAAAATTTAATATATATTTAATTTTTTTACAATTTCATACAATTTGTTCAAATTTTGTATTTTTTTCTGTTAAACACAATTAAAATATAGCGAAATGTCAGTCGAATTAAGTCCTGAAAATCGGGTTTACGTTAAACTCAATAATCGATTCAAACAATTGGTATTGAATTTGAGTCTTATTTGAAATTAATTTCGTTTTAATTAATTATTATATTTAACAGAACTCTCCGAAACTATGCCTTTGTTTGGATTCAAGCGATGATCTGAAGCCAAATAAATGGAATTCAGACTCAATTGAAATGAATTGCAATTCATGTCAACTAATGAAACGAATGGTTTGTATTAAAGACATTGCAATCAATCGGTTGACTGAAGACAGAGAAGAACTGAAACTTAAGTTAACGGAAATTAATAATAAAAACATTGAATTAACGCAAAAACTAAAACGATTTGAAACTGAAAAACATGACTCAAACCAATGCAAACAAATTAATGATAAGTATATCGATTTGAAGGCAAAATACGATGAATTGGAAGCAATTAATAGGCATTTGAGACAACATTTGAATACTTTGAGACATGTTTTCAATGAATTGCATAATACGAGTGAATCGACAACTAATACGACAACCAATACATCAAACACTACGACAACCACTCAATCGGTGGACAAAACTTCGGTAATTGAGACCAAAAGCAAAAGCACTTCAACTGAATTGAACTCAAATACTGACAAAACTATTAATAATATAACAATTGATGAAAGTTTAGGACAGACTTTGAAATCCAGTTTTGATAAGTGGTATAACAAGTGATTAAATAACTGCAAAACTAATTGTTTTACTTCGAAATTATTTTCATTTTATTAACACTTTATTTATTTCTAATATCACTTAAAAAGTTTTTCAAAACTTTATTTATATTTAAAACTTATTTACTATTAATATAATTATTTGTTTGACAACTAATCCATTATTATATTTATTTATATATTTTAAATATTCGAATTACATATCAATCACTGAATTTTTATTAGTATTTAGTTTTGTTTCAATCATAATATTAAATAAATTATATAAAAACATTGAATTCAAAATAAAAACATATTTATAATAACTTTAATCTCAATTCAATTATTAACTAACAATTAAAATAATAATTAAATCACTTCTTATGACAATTTTTGGCAATTGATTGAAGAAAATAATAAATAGAAAATATTTCTTAATATTTGACTAGATTTGCAAAAACAGACAAATTCTATGACTAGAGAGAAGACTACAAATTCAATAAATATTTGTTTTAATTAATATATGTATTGATTCACTGATGGGAAGTCATATGTCTCGTCAAATGGTGTCGTTCTCTGAAAGTTTCATTACATATATGACATCTGAGCTTCTCTTCCCTCTTCTTCTTCATAGGATCGCCAATGAAAGGGCTTTTATGGTGAGATCGCATGTGATAGACCAGATCGGAGGTCATCCTGAATGTGGCGTTGCATTTGGCGCACCAGTTCGAGGTCGGGAATGTGAGTGCGGCCAGGGATGGCGGCAGGTATGGCAGCAATGTGTTCGACATTAAGGACTTACTGTTTGTGCTCGACAACGATGTCGGCAGATGTGAGCTCATGGGCGCCTGGATTGGCATTTGGGACAGCATTGCATGACTGACCGACGCCGTACTCGACGGCAACATCGAAGAAGTGGCCGCTCTTTGATAGAGCGATGAGAAGTCGTACGGATTAACAGCTGAACTGAGTTTGTGATCGACTTTCTTGAACGCACTCGTCATCATTGGAGCGGAACTGATATCAATCGACGCCGAAGTGGTTTGCATTGGAAAGGATTTGCGGACATTGGTCGGTGACTTCGGCCGATGGAAAGCACTTGAATTGCTGGAACACAAACTCTCTTCACATTTGTCTGAATCTAAATAACTTTTATTGCGTTTATTCGGAAAACTTTCGTTCGATTCTTCTCTGACCAGAGATGCGATATCGAAGCCTCTCTTCTTCACAGTCTTTGGCTTCAATTCATGTGTTGATTGGGTGACAATCGATTGGGACAATTGAGTTGGCTTTGAGTCGGAATTAGTTGGCCTTATGTTGCCATTAGTCGGAATTGAGTCAATTTGGATCCGTTTAGGACAAGTGCATAGAATATGTGTGACCACAGAATTCGAATACATAAACACTTCATTACAAAGAGGACAGAAGTATCTTGTGCTGCCATTGATAGAACTGGAGGAAGCGGTCGGAAGTTTGTTCTCTAAGTCTGTGCTAAACCAGGCGTAGAGTTTTGGCGAATGGTTTCGCTTATTGTTATCGAGACTGTCGTCGAAACAAATATTACGAATGGCTTTGAAATAGAAGTTTCCGTTTTTGTGAATCACTTTAATGTTCTGTTCACTCGAATGTCTCGCGATTTCTATTTTGGAAAAGAGTTCATTCGAGGGATGACTCGAATTGTTGTTATTGTCGCACGACTTCAATGACAGCCAATTCAATGGATTAGAAAATGGGCCGAAAAGCTGTCCCTTCGATATGTTGGCCGTTATTGTGTTTGACGGACTCTCAATGGCATTACCATCTGATTCGCTTCCCTCAGTCATTGTTCGCATCAAATCAATGCGACTTTATTTCAGTCAACCGTTTCTTAATTTATTAGATCTGAAAAATGGAAATCATTTTAATTTATTTATTATTCAAAATAAGTTTTTGCGATAATAGCGCGACTTATACTCAATATTAGTAATGATATTCTATATGTTCTCAATGTTCTCATCAGTTGCTAAATATTCGTAACTTAACTCAATTTATTCGTTTATTCGTAACCAAAGTCAACAAAACAGCGAACAATGTCTTACTATAGTTCTAGAAGACTACCAAAGAATTTGTTTTGTATTCGTTATATCAAATATAAGAATAAACTTCAAGTAATGTGCGTTAAGAGCACTGAATGAGAAGTATAAGTGAATGAGAATATGATTCACTAAAACCGACGTCAGAAGAGAAAGAATAAGTTTATGTAATATAGAATAGAATAGAGAGGAGAGCGAGAGGGGGAGAGAGAGAAGTCTAGCGAACATATTCGCGAATATGATAGCAAAAACCCTCTGCTTTGATAGCATGCATAACATGATGAGAAGCTCTCATCTCTTTCCGCTCCGATTCGTTAATTTGCATTTGAAAGCAACATAATGTAGCTTTTATGCTAACCACCCAATCCTCACTACACTGTACACTGTACACTGTACACTGCACAGTAGTCTCAGCCTCAGCCTCTGCCTCAGCCCCATTCGAATACCAAACGATACGATACTCTACTATACATTGAATCGCTTCAATGCTATCGCCGATCAGAGAGGGCTCGAACTCACTCCTAATTACAACTATTTATTTCTTTTTTAATTATCTTTGTTTAACATTTTCTTTTTTATATGTTTAGAGAATTTTTGTGTTAAACTCGATTACAATAATTTAAATTTAAACTTACTATAATTTTTTACTAAAGCAAAAATAACACATTATTTTGGTCTCAAAAAACTGATTGATTTTTCAATATTTTGTTTATTTTTCTAAATATTTCATAAAGTTTTGATATATTTGAAGCATAGCTTTACTCCTTTAAGTCGATAAACCAATGATTTATATTTGGCGATAACTGAATGCATATTTTAACGTTAGCTAAATATACAGTAAGTTATAGCAGAATTTGAAGATATATTGGCTCTTCTAGTGATTAAAGTAATAAATATAAAAAATTTTCGATCGTCAGACAAATCATTAATATTTTGATTGCATTTCTATAATTGATTGTCTGGTATTAAATCACTCGAATCTCTTAATTTAATTCAAAAATGTAGAAAATTTCTGTTTTAGACCGCATTTGAATGACTCGATAATGTTCAACAGATTTCATTATAACTAAAACATATTTTTGAAATTTTATCCAAAACTCAAACAAAATCATCGGAATATCGAATTTAAAGAATAACAAACAGAAAAAACACACATGTTTAATATTTATAGTTTTAAAGTTTTGAAAGTTAATTTTATACAACTCAGTCTTAAAATACAAACAAATCTTAAACGAATAATAAACAGTTTTAAATATCAAGCCAGCTTGTTAAATTAATTTTTTTATTTCTAAGTTTTATATTATTTTATTTTATTTAATTAAATAGAATTGAATGAAAAATCTCAATTTAAGACTTCTAAGACATTATCAATACAATTGCTAAAACAAAAGCCCTGAACCCCTCCCAGAGCCGAGATTTAAATTTAGTTTTAGGAAAATATTGGAAATTACGGCTTAGACTATGTTGTCAGCACTAAGAACATAGCGAAAGATAAACATTAATCTAAAGAAATAATTAATTGAAAAAAGTGAACAAAATTGAATTGAATTGAATGGAAGAAAATTGTATGAAAAGAGCTGTTGTATGGATGAGCATAAAAGAAGTTAATGCATAGCATTAGAGCTCTAAAAGCGGAGCAATTTTCGTATTGAGTGATGAAAAGAAGCCGGAGTTGAGTTGGACTGAAAGCCAGGGCTGCAGTGACAGCAGTGAGCACTTATAGCTATTGGAGTTTAGGCTCAAAATAAGCTTAAACTAAGTAAAACTTCACATCAAATAAATGTGAGTCAAATCCAAGCAATTTCGGCAATACGTTCGCCAATAGAAACACAACAACTGTTCCAACTCTTACTCACCGAAACGGCCATCGCATACATGTCGTGCCAGTGCCGATCGCATTGTCTTTTCCATTCGACTACTAATGCCATCCATTCAGTGAATGCTACGGAAAAATACACAATAAAGACGAGTCGAAGATATGAGAACTGATTTGAAGTATAGTATAAGACTTTCTAAGTATAACAACTCATAGAATGGAAGCAATGCGTCGCTAAAGAGATGATGAGATGAGATGATGAGACCCAATATGAGCTACAGTACAGTAGAGTACAGTAGAGCACAGTAGAGCATAGAGTACAGTGCAGTGTAGTGTTGGAACAGAGCGGAGAGAAAGAGATACAAACATCGACTGAATTCGAAACGTTAGCCAAAGCTGCAGCAGAAGAGAGAAGCGCGAGAGAGGAGGAGCTGATGGAGCTGTGCTCCACTCAACAATAATAGCACCAATGCTACTAATTCTGCTTATTCTCGATCGAGAGCTCATTCCCCAAAGCATTTCCACAATATATTATCTCTTACGGTATGTCATACTTCCAATACTCACTACTCACGCTCTCTCCTCAATATCGCACCGACACATATGCCCCGCAATATGAGTTCAAATTCAGATTAATTACAAATCCTCTAATCAATTCAATTTTTATTTAATTCTATTCATAGCTTTAATCAAATTCTATTAAATTTATTGGTTTAGCTATAATTATTTGAAATGTTTCAACTTTTTTACATTTATACTCTATAGAATAAGTGTCTGAAATAGTATCTAGCAAAAATAAATGGCGTTATAATAGAAATAAAATCTGAGAAAATCTATCACAAGTTTATATAATGGCTTTGAATGATTGAAGGCATTACGATATGAGAATATATGAAAATCATCTGAGATTTAAAACATGTTATTGCTTTGCCTTAAGGTTTAGTTATGCAGTTGTGATAACACGGATGGAGCGGGAGAGGAGAGGAGTAAAGAGGAGTGGAGAGAGCTGGGATGAGAGAGTGGAGAAACAGTGCGATGTTGGTCGCATGAATGGGTTTTGTCAGAACCAATTTTCTTATTTCCTTCTGAGTTAATCTTAAACTAAACTACTTTTTCTACTTTTTTCGATCCCTTATTTGATTAATTGATGCGGATTTGGTTGAACGCACTTCGGGTCTACAGCTGCGACAATCCAGACATAAAGTATAACATTTGAGTACATCTTCTCTTATTTTAATTAACAACTTAGCAATAAATCACGCTTTCGATCACACGCTCCCAACCCTACCAGTTATGAGCGAACAATGAGCTTAAATGCAAAAACCACTAAATTGTTAGAAAGCTTTAACACAAAAAAGTTTTTTAATGCAATATATTATTGTGTTATTCCCTAAATGACATCTGTTTTAATCAGAAAATGTGCTGTTCTTTAACTTATATAAAAAACAGTACAATAGGGCTGAGAGAGGGAAGGAGAGAAGGCCTGAATGAAGCCTCAACTCGGATGACAAAAGCGATGATAGCAGTGATTGTTACTAATGAGACAGTTCTTCTTATCGCTGCTTAAAAATGGCTTTTTTATCCTGAATATGGCATTCAGTTTATACAGTATATAGTCTATACTTCAAATGGCAGTTCTTTTTCATAGTTGTTGTCCTTTCATAGTATGCAATGCAATGCAATTCAATGCAATCGCATACAGAAGTAGTATAACAGAAGTATAGTATAGTTTAGTATAGAAAAAAAAAACTAGAGATCAATGAAACGCGAGTTTGCTTTAGATGTTCGCTGAGACTGAATAAAGAGATAGAATAGAGAGAGAGAGAAGAGAGAAGAGAAGAGGAGAGAGAGGAGGGAGGGAGAGAACAGGAAGGAGTGAGAGAGAGAGAGAGAGAGAACTGGAGAGAGAGAGAGAGAGAGAGAGAGAGAGAGAGAGAGAGCTGGAGAGAGAGCTGGAGAGAGCTGGAGAGAGAGAGCTGAAGAGAGAAGTAAATCGATTACGAACTGAGAGAACTACTAACAAAATAAGTTGAGTGGAAGGAAATGCTGAGATTTGAGAAAAGAAAAGACATTGAAAATATGAAATTTATTTTATTTGTTTGAATGTGTGTTTCTGTAGGCAATGTGAGACAAGACTGCATTTTTTGGTCAACTGGTATCACATATGCTGTTCCATAGAAAGAGGATTCGTTGGCATATAAAATATGAAGAGCCCGTAGGCATAGATATCTAAAAACTATATACTTTATATTTAGGTAGGATTTGCAAAGAGAGTAAGTGTATGTGTTTGAGACGGAGAGCATCGCTGAGCGACAAATCGATGTCTGACTGCTATAACTGCTATAATGTTGGAACGGATAGAGTATTTGAAGCATTACAGACATTACAGACAATATAGTTTGCGTTGAATTTATATTATATGTAACGAATAGAATATGGGGATGAGAGGCATAGAGGCATTCAAAGCATAACATTGAGAGCATCACTACTGACTGCACTGCACTATTGCTTTGGTAGTGGTGGTGAAGGCAGAGGCAAAGGCAGAGGCAATAGTGGCATAAGCATAAGCATAGGCATAGGCAGTAGTGGCACAGGCAAAATAGTTTGAGTGACGAACATGAAGCACAAGTCGAAACTATGCTGTAGTCGCTATCGAGGGACGAATTTTAACAGATGTTTTGAAGAGCAGTCTTTGTATCGACAGATGTTTTGCCGGCAATACTCCAGTGCTTGACAACTCGGCCTAACACCACTATACAACTACACAATAGACACAATCGGCTAATATTATCAAATCTAATCAGCAGTGGTTTTAAATTAAATGGGAGTCAGTTCTCAATTTCTTAGACCCAATCATCTCGTGTTTGAATCAATTCTTTCAATTCTTAACTGTTTTAACCGCCAATCGAACCTATAGTACAATACAATTACAGTTTTACTGCACTTTGTCTTACAGTCAGCACTTCTTTATCGTCTAAAATCCATTACTGGTCTATCAGTCTCTGTCAACGGGTGGCCAAACACAGAAAAAAATATAATTACGATTTGTTTGGAGTGGGATTTGGGCCCAATTCTAATACTTGTTCTCTACTTGTTTACCACACAATACAATACAATACAACTCTCTATTGAACTCTGTATGCAGTGATCGAGTGCAGCAGTGCTGGAGTCAGCAAAGGCTCTACACTTACTCCGGAATCATCACAAACATCATTGACATTATCCCAATCCCAAAGTGACACTTATAGGGAATCAATGGATATAAGAAGAAAATTATGAAAAACTGAATAAAACCATAAATGTTGACCAAAAAAGAGAAATTCGATACACAATTAAAGTAACTTTTTTTCAATTTAAGTTATTTATCGATATTTCTATAAAAAAGTTTTGATTTTTGAATCGAATTGAAAAAAGAGAACAAATGATAAGTTTGTTGTTTAGCGCGAATGTAAGAATCGACTCAATATTGATTAGTGATGTCTAAACCAAAACTACACGACTATAGAGACAATGTGTGGCCCAATGTGTTACACGACTGACATCAGTCTCGAAAGCAAAGACTCGCTTCTCTACTCCACTGCTGTTGGTATTGGAGTTAAATGGAGTGCTTATTGATCACAACATAATGACAGTTATGGGACTCACACAGAGATATAAGACATTCTATTCCTCTTATAATATGAATAGACAAAAAGTATGTGACAATCATTTGGGCCAACCATTTGAGAGCAAAAATACATCTGTCTGTCACTCGAATAGATAGAGAAGTTTTGTGAGAATCTAATAAAAAAGAGAATAAAAGAATTGTAATTCTGTTTCTAAGCCCTCTTTACTTAACGGAATCTCTTTAGCTGACGATTAGTGCAAATTTAATTTTGATACCAATACTATGTTCCGACACATTCTTCCACAACTATTCCGTATTAGCGCACAATTGACTAATTCTATTGCAATTGCAAAGAATTCGTGAATTCAAAGAAAAAAAACAATATTTATAACAACTTTTTCCAATTTCTCTTACAATTGAGCTTTTTGTGCTTTTTTCAACAAATATTCAAATAGATCAAATAAATACATTTAGACTGATACAAATCTAATGATGTTTTTGAGTTTGGCATGTTTAGTTTCTAACATAAATATTCTTTAAATATAAGATAAAAATATTTTGTGTTTTCATATTTCGAAACAATAGGTTTAAAAACAGTTATATTTTGCATATATTTTCGAGCATTTGTTGTAAACTCGTATAATATATTGCATTCAAACCATTAACCGAAAGTAATGCAAATGATTCTTATGTTTATTTACAGTCGATTGAAGTCTAAGCAATGAATTAGAATATTTCTAAACAGCGATTCTTATTGTTTCAATTCATTCAAATCTTTTTGTGTGCTCTCGACTCAACACTCATTCGACAAATCATTTACATAGATATTGAATTCTATTGAATTTTATGCTGTTTTTGCGATAACTTATTTAACTCAAATGTTGAGACATATAACAAAAGAAATTTTCAAACAAATGTGTGAATACGAAAATATAAGAAGTTTTATTAATTTGCAATTCAATGACTCGGTTCGAGCTTTATATTAATGATATGTAGACTCGGTTTCGAAACTACAGTAAAGGTCTGAGCTCTAAGTGTTCGCATTTTTCAGATTTTTATAGAATTCCCTTTTCAGACCGGATTTCAAAAAATGTTGATCTAATATAAAAAGAATATATACAAGATATTTTTATATTTAATTTGAATCTTTACATTTTTAGTTGTTTTTTGTTTGTAATACAAGTAAGAATAAAAACAATAACTCAATACTTGATCAATATGTTAACTTTTCTCTCTCAATGGCAATTTTAAATATTTTTATGTTTTACTTAGCATTTTAACTACATTTGAAAAAAACATATTCTCTAAACAAAACAAATAATTATTAAATATAAATAAAACCCGTCGTAAATAATATTAATTTAAAATAAAGACCTGGGTCATTGCCAATGGATTTTTCTCCGAAAATGTTTTTTTCCATAATTATAATCTTTAACAGAGATTGAGGATCAGGGATCAGGCAAAAATCCCCACCCTAATTTTGAAAATTTGGATTTATCCCCCCTAAAAGGTACCCCTTCTCGACTTTTTACAAAATTAAAACAATGAAATAAAAAATTTTGAAAATTTAATTTTAAATTTAAAAAAAACGGAAGGTTTACAAAATGTTAAATAATTTACGACTATATTTATTTCCGTATTAGTTTAAACTCTGTTCCATAATTATTGAGACTAAATTAAATACGTCTAAAATTAAGATAACAATATTAAAATTACTGCTAATATTTTTAAATAAAGTAATAATATCCGCTGAAAAATTGCGGAAAAAAGAATTTTAAAATTTAATATAATTTTTTTGAAATAAATTTATAAAAATAATTTTGTAACCTTTTAAAAATGCACTACCAAAATTTAAATTAAAAAAAATTATTTGATTAAAATATTACTATTTTATAAATTATTTATATAAATTTATTGATTATAAGTTTATATTTATATGTTTAAACAAATTTAAAGTTTAAAATTTAAATTTATTTTTACCAATTTAAACAAGTGCATTTTATAAAATTGTTTTTTTAAATTAATTATTTTTTTAAATTTTTATTGGTAATTTTTAAAAGTTATTTTTACATTTACATGTTAATTTTAAATATTATTTATTCTAGTTTAAAAATTTGTTAACAATTGTTAAAATTAATAAAGAAATATAAAAAACGTTATGCTAAAAACAAATTTAATACTCAGTCTCAATAATTATGGAACAGAGTTTACTTTACTCTAAATATTTTTTAATATAAAAAGCAAGCTTGATATTAAGAAACATTTTCCGTTCAGTTTGTTAATTAATAAAAATTACCATATTACCTCACATGTACATAAATGACAAAATATACCATTTTTCTAAATTTGGTCCAAAGCCTCTATGTACTAGTACTTATAAAGCGAGGTAAACCCAAACTTCAATAATTAACTCAAATTGTTTGAAATCTTAAAATATAATTGAATGAATATGTTTATTTTTATGCAAACAATAAAATACTTGTACTTCATTTATATTTTATCTTTTGCCCAATGAATAAAATTTTGTTTTGGAATACCAAAATAATTTCATGTCTACGTTTTATTTCCATTTTATTTCTAAATTTTTCAAAACTTTTGATTTATACTCTAATAGGATTTTTTAACAATTTAAACGAACTGTTATTACTAATAACCTATTGGCTAATAAATATATTAAATATTTTAAAAACTCATTTTAAATATAATTAATTCAAATATAATTTATTTATATAAAAATATTCTAAACGTCTTTAAAGAAAATAAAAATTTTTAAGTTAAAGATGTTACTAAAGAGTCAGTACAAAAAATTATAAAAAAATTAAAACGATATTTATTTATAAATAAATCTAGATATACTAAATTTTTATTTATTACTTAATTAATTGTTTATTAAACAATTTCTCTGTAAAATATTATTTAGATAATTATAATAATAACGAGTATATTAATTGTTAAACTAGTTGATGCCCAAAATTTGTTTGGACTTTTTTTTTTAAATTTACAAATTTTAATTTGATTAAAAATAAGGCAGAGCTTGTTGAAATACATTTTAATGTTTAAAAATGCATATAACTCGGTCATTATTAGTTAATACAACTATAATTTTAAAATATTTATTGTAAATATAACTAAATTTAGATTAAATTTACTAATTTCAGTAATAATATAATAAAATAACTATTAAAATAAATCAATAATTAACTTTTAATTGTGTAGTTTAATAGATTTATTATTAGAATTTGTTATTTTTCATAAATATGTATTTTAAAAATAAATTAAACTTATTTAAATAAAATTTATAATTATTAATTAATTAATGTATAAATTTTTTAATTAGAAAAAAGCACTCGAATTGCAGTAATTTTATTAATTTTGTAAATATTTTACAAATAGCACTCATTTTATGTTTAAATAGTTAAATCATTTACTAAATTAAATCTATAATCCATGTAAATTTACTTAAAATAAAATTTAAAAGTTGCCCAAGGTCTTATAAGACTAGTAAACAAAAATATTTTCACGGCGGTGAACAGAAACGTACAAACAAATTCAAATTATTATTAAACTAAAGTTTAATTGTTGTTTTAAAAGTTATAATCTTAAAAAAATATAAAATGCTAAATAATTTAATTAAGAATTTAAAATTACTATTTTATCATTTTTTTGGTCCGGACTCTTTATAATCATATTCTTTTATCACTATTTTAGATTTTAAAAATTTCCAAACTTTTAATATCGTTAATTTTTTAACTTTAATTTCTAACGTTTCTTATCAAAAATATTTGATTGAAATTTATTTTCAAAAACGACTTATTTCCTCGTTTTTTAAGTACATGTACACATACCCCGGGGTATAAGCACATGAAGCCCAAACTTACCTTATATGTACATGCACTAATATATAACTCATATAATATGAGGTAATACGGAATTTTATAATTACATATAATTCATTTTCTTTTAATAATAATAAATAATGTTTTTTCTTTTATATGAGTAAAATGTTTGGGGGCTTTGAAGTAGTTTTTACAAATCTAAGCTATATATAAATTTTTAAAAATCATTTATAATCGATAAAACTATCCAAATACTAAAATAAAACAATAATAACAGTAATAATAAACTAATGGCAATAATCACTAAAACACAGTACTTTCCTATAGAGTCTATTAGATCTATATAAAAAACAATATAACACTCACTGTACATAAAATCTAAGACAACAACTGTTCAAATTCACACAATACTACTATTTTATACAATTTCATGGTTTCACCTTTTTATTGAATAAAAGTTCAGTTAAATTATTTTCACATCAAAAAAGGATCAGTTTATTTCTTATTGCTTTTGTATGGTTTAAGTGTTAAGTTTTTATAATTTCTCTATTCATTTAAACAAAAAAAACCTAATTTTATGCTAAAAACAATCAAAAAGCTTTGTATTGATTATTCTATTCTCTTAATTATATTGATTGTCGGTTTTCAAAGACAATAAACTTTGTTTCGATTAGATCTAAAATTACTAATTAGAATGTTTGCAATAGTCTTCCATTAGAATAAATGTCAACTTTTTATTTGTTTAAATTTAAATTTTATATAAATAATTTAAATAACTTAAATAATTTATTCTAAATATAAGTAGAAAAGAAAAATTTACCAAAAAATTATTTAATTTTTAAATTGTAATTATATTGCAAAAATTAAAATAATAATAATAAGCCAGCTCAGAAAATTACGGTTCAATAAAATATAATTGTTCTTATATTGGATTCAAATATTGGATTCAATAAAGAGCAAACGATGTTTTTTTTATAAATTTTAAATAATTCTCAAATAAAATACATATATTAATTGAAATTCAATTGATTTTATTTAATAATTTGATAACAATTTAATTGATAACAAAATTCTTGTATTTCTTACTTAAGTTTTGATCGATTACTTGTAATATACTCTAAAATCAAAATAGTTTTTGTGAATCAAATAATCTAAAAAAAATTGTTATTCAGTTTAAAAATTTAATTCGAAATCATTTAATTCAATTAATTAGTTTATATACCACTAATAATTCTGGAGTATTGGTCTGAATCTCAATTACAAAACTTCTATAAATAAATACATTAAAAGTCATTCAATAAAAATATAGTAAAAAATAGTTTTACGATAATTCAAATACTCTTAAATCGAGATCAAAATACAAAATATGTCTGAAATTCAAGAAAACAAAACAAATAATTAATTAAATCTAAATTAGACCTTAAAGTGGTTGCGTTCGGGAAAAGCACAGCCGGAAAGTTGGATCACTTGAGTGGCCGCGTATATAGCGCTTCGAATACAGACCTCTAACGGCTTGTTCTCAACCAATTGGGCGAAATATCCGCCGACAAACGCATCTCCGGCCCCATTAGTGTCAACCAGTTTGTCGTCTTCGAGTTGATTCACTTCAAACTCCTTCACGTCTTCACTGTTAGTGATGGCAACCAAAACATTGTCCTTTCCCTGAGTTATCACTACAGTTCGACCCGATTTCCGATTACATTCGAAATTTGCAATTAGTTTAGCGATCGCTTTCAGATCTTTTGTCTAATAATTGTTTGAAATTTATTTTATTAATAAATCATTTTTGTAAACAAATATCAAATTTTAATAATTAAAACAAAATTTGTGCCAAACCTGCCATTGGTTGAGATCAGCAAAAGCTTGCGCTTCGGTTTCGTTACCGAACAGAATATCAATGAATGGAAACACTTCCAGAAGTGGTTTGGAGTAGAACTGACTTATATAGGGCGCCGACAGGTTCAAGCAAAACAGTTTGTCGACCGCCCGGTGCGCCTCATTTGCTATGAGAAGAATGGCTTCCGGATTGACCACCAAATGAAAACCCGAAGTATAGAAAACTCTGGCCTTTTCGACCAATTCGTAATTGTCGATCAGGTGCTGAGTATTGAACTTCTGTGAAGCGCCCAAATAGGCGCACAGAGATCTACTCTTCCCGTTGTCTGTTATAAGACAAGCACAGGTACCGGTGCTCGTCGTCTCGTCCACCATATAGACCGCATTAACGCCATTCTCTTCGGCCTTTTTGACCATCTTCTGGCCGAACTCATCGGCACCGATAGCACCCATAAAAGTAGTGCATTTAGTCGACCCAACCATCCATTGGGCGACTCTTAGAGTGTTCTGAACGGCACCGCCGGCTAAGTACTGAACCGGATATTTGGCCACCATTTCGGAGCATAGGTTGCTATGACTCTCATCGGCCAAAATGGCGTTATTCGGTGCCAATCCATACTTCTTCAGAAAGTCTTCGTCAACAGTGCATATGATGTCCAGCAATGGGTTCCCCAAACCAAACAATACTCCTTCGCTGAACAAGTCATTCAAATCAATCAAAATCTAAATCCATTTGTATTTAAATTATACCTCAAATCAGACATCACTTGAAAAATGAAGATATGTTTCGATTTTAGTTCAATAGATAAGAAAATATATAATTAATAATAATTTGATTAATAGTAAAGTTGACTAAAAATAAGTAAAATCGTAAAAATGAATCAGCATTTGAAAGCCGTTGCGCAATAAACTATGAATCAGATGTGAATGAGCTGTGAATGAGCTTGGCCAAATATAGCGATATTGAATATAGCAATCAATTTTCAATTGATCTTCAGCTGAGTTTATGAAAATGTTTGGTCATATTTGTGATTTATTTTTGTTTTATTAGAAACACGTGTTTAGGTTTACTGAAACAGGAATGGCTCAAAACAAAAAGTTTAGTCAAAGCAATATAAATGTGTTGATGTCGTCCAATCATTTGTTTGGAATACGTTTGTATTAAACTGAAGTTATTTTTATTATACATTTACTCATAAGCTCCACCTTTTGTGTATAGTAGTCTGTATTGTTGATCGTTTAATACTTGTTTGTAAATTATTTAATATCGCCATCTCTAGTCACATAACTTCAATGGCAGTAATAAAGTTTTTTAAATATAAAAATTTCCTGGTTAATAAGTTATTAATAATAACTGTGATGGAAGTTTTACTACTGTAATACTAATTAAGTGTTTTAATTATTAATAAACAAACAAGTAATCCAATTTTTTGTTATATTTTATTTAGTTTAAGTAAAAATCTAAATTAAAAATTTTTATGTTAATAATTTACAAAGTATTAAACATAAAAGATCATTCACATTAAATCTCTATTATCAAAAATTTGATAATTGGTCTATAATTTAATTAATTGAGAATTGAGAGTAAATTTAGTTATTAATAATTGAATTAATTTTTTATTTAAATAAGTTTTAAGTTATCAAAAAATAAACAAAAAATTTTGGCATTTTTATCAAATAAAAAAATTAATTATTAAAAATATTTATCTCCTTTATAAGGTTTTGAGAAATGCTATTTTATCTCTAAATTATGTCCAACATTAATTTAAAAATATTAATTTTATTTATTTATAAATTTATTTAAATAATTTTATAAATTAAGCAGGATTGGTCAAGATCATCATGAAACATAGGAATATAGAAGAGAATAAAATAGCAAACATTTTTATCGTCATTTTGCTAATAACTTAATTTTACTCGATTTAAACCAAATAGAATAAATTTAAACAGAATTTAGCACCAATTTACCAAAAACATAAAAGTACTTATTTTCTCGTTTAAAATTCAAGTGGTATTTGCCAACTTTTTAAAGTCAGAGTATTTTGTTTATACTTTCCTCTGACTAATCTTAAAATTAAGCATTGGTAAAAACATATACAAAATATATTTTCTCAAACAAAATTCTGGCACCTGATTTACTTCCATATACATTATAAGTATATCCCATTATAAGTTAGCTCTAGAAGTTAAACACTTCTTTAACTTAAAACTTAAACCCCACTTACAGATTATATACCCCTTATGCAATAATCTCAATTTTAGAAAACAGTTTTTAAATTCTATGGAGCTTTAAACTTATAAACAATATATTATACAGTAATAATAATGTATTATTTATTTATTTAATTACTTAAATGAATAATAAAACCGAATAATTGAGAATTAGTAAAAAAAAAGTAAATCAAATTAATTGCTATTATAGTACACAGTAATTAAAATTAGAAAAAGGCAAATATAAAATTATAAATGTTTTAAAATTTTGTAATCATATACTCAGTAATAGGCTGATAAAAAAATTAATATTTTAATCATAAATAATGTTTAAATTATAAACTCTTTTATAGTTTTATGAATAAATAAATTGTAAAAACGCTTTGACATTTACACTAAAATTTATACTGTTATTATCAATTACTACGTGTTAAATGTACAATTTATGTTGCAAAATTATATCACATTTCAGAAATTGTAAATTGTACAAACAAACATAAATCAACTTAACTTTACTAGTTTTAAAGTTTAAAAACAATTAGTTCTCTATTGGTATTGAATTACTCGGTTCCGGAACTGTCCAAGATATTACTGTTCGTAATTAATTAAATGTGTGAACAAAAAAGTAAGAATTACATATTTTTGTAGCTCCACAACTTAAATAAATTTTTCGTGTCCAACCTTGTTTAAGATACGGAGGTTGAACTGTGAACTGACTCTAGGTTTATCTAACCGCCGTAGACGAACGGCTAATTTTTTGTTTGTGGAAATTATAAAGTATTCCTTAAATTAAGGTTAAATCCAGTTTAAATTTGGTTAATTCAACTAAATTTAAATTAAATCTGGTTAGTTTTAATTATATAAGTTAAATGGCAAAAATAGAGGGAAAAATATTAAAATTTAAATTTACAAAAAATAGTAATTATATTCCTACTAATACAACTTGATTCAGTCAACCTTGGACAGATAACTCTGAACTTTATATTAATGTATAATTATTCAAATGGAAAATTATATTTATAATAGAGTTACAAAACTTATTAATAAGACTACCTGTTTTACGATGCGCACAAATATTAATATTTATTGGTTTTATTTATTAACAATTTAAATATAATTTTAAATTTGATATACATTGAAATAATTGAATTCAAGTCTACATTCTTAAGATTTGATATTCAGATAGAAATATCATTATTTGTTAAATGATGTCAAACCAGGATATGATGAGAGTATGTATGAAATTCAACCCCTTATTCTTCTATTAGAGGAGTTTTAACGATTCTTTTATATAAATTCTTTAAATTCAAAAATTTTCTATTATATGTATTTGAAATACAATTAAATATTAGTCATTTACAGGTATATAAATAATAATAGTTTGTTTAATTTTTGAAACTTTTATTTGTGTATGTTTTATTATTTGTTTGATTGACTTAATTATTCTAATCAATGAATTGTATCGAATTACTGGTGAAATGCGTGATATTTATATAAATTAATGTTGAACCATAACATAGCATACAGTACAGTACAGTAGAGCTTAGGAAGATATTTTTAGGCATATATGCCTAAATATCTAAACGTTAATACTTTTGTACATGTTATGTTTAACATTAATA
>JAQFXP010001039.1:0-22151 GCA_034693685.1 Belba bartosi
AGTCGTTTTTAAACTTTGAATAATTAAGTGATTACAACAATAACCGTAAACTAAACGTCAGACATGACTGGCTTATAAACATATCAAACTGATATTAGCCTATTGTTAGATTTGTTTCAACTTTATTCAAAGCAATACTATTGGTTAACACTAAATCAAAATAAATAATTAGCAATAGTTACACATTGGCCAAATATGTGACTAATAAACAAATTATTTAAGACACAGAATATGCGAATTAACAATTAGTATGACATCCCTATTAATAATATAAAACCAAAAACTACGCCAGTTTAATTTTAAGTTTTTATTGAAAATATCTTCCTCTGGTATAGTACTTACTAGATAGAGTAATTCAATAAATCATTTTTATATTTACAAAAGATTTTAAATTTTATCACTTTTCAATGAAGATAAATATGCTTATTCTTAGTATATTTGATAAACATGTTGATTAGTTTAATAAAATTATTAAAATTTTATGAACATTTGCACATATAAATAATTTTTAAATAATAAAAATGCTTAATTAGGTAAATTAAATTTTATTCAACTTAATTCAAAAAAATAATTCTGGGCTCGTCCGGGATTTGAACCCGGGACCTCTCGCACCCGAAGCGAGAATCATACCCCTAGACCAACGAGCCTTGGTTATTTTTAGAAATAATTTTTTTGAAACAAATAAATAATAGGCATGTTTGTTTAATTAAATATTTAATTAAATGTTTAATTAGATGTTTAATCAAATGTTTGATTTACAGAACTGTTATTATTCAACTTTTATTAATACTATTGAATTACAATATACTGCATATATCGATACATACTATTAAACATATTATTTTCATCTAATATGATTTGTTCAGTTTTTGTAATTTTATTATTTATTTTGATATTTTATTTTAATTAATAAAAATATATATTTTAGTTAAGTAACATTTAATTAAAAGCACAACTAAAAGAGTGTATAAGTGTTGGTCAACACAGTTATCAATAGTTAGTTTTTAAATGAATTGACAAAACTTTTAATAGTTTTAAAGACTCAGGTGATTAAGAACTGCCTACAGTTTTGACTAGTTTCTTAAATTAACTAAATTTGACTTTAATTTGATATTTAATTATGATTAATAGTAAATAATATTTTAATTAAATAACATATAATTAATAAAAACATTAATAAGTTATAATTTATTTTATGACATTTTAAAGCTGATTGATAACATTGATTAAATTTTGAAATATACATGTTTAAAATCTAATCAAATAATCAACATTTTCTGATTGAAACGCAAATAAATTTTTGTTTTATTTATAAATTTTTGTTAAAACATATAAAGTTCCAATTTTTAAAAAGCAATACAATTAATAAATTAAATTAAAATCCGCAATAATATCTGCAAAACAATATTGTTTTTAGAATTTTTATTTTGTTAATATTTATTACAAAAAAAATTAAAATAAAATAAAATAAATAATATAAATAAATAATAATAAATAGTAATAAAAATTAACTTATATTTATATAATTATCAATTTTTACATTTATTTACTAATTTGATCAGAGTGAATTGTAGTAGTTCCATATTCTGCAGCTGAATTAAATAGCTTGGAAAACGTATTGCTTAGCTTGCTATTTTTAAGATCATCAATGAAGTTTAATGGCGATTTTCGAACACCTTTTAAATATGATAAATCTGCATAATCTTGCTCATCTGGGTTTGTATTTATTAATTGATTAAATTCATTAATAATCGGCTTATTATTATTAATGTTTGGTATTGGTTGGTAACCATTCTGATTCTGATCCATGTACTCATCTTGATAATTAACAAGCGGTTGATTATTAATTAAGGATGGTAAAGCAACTGGCTGATAATCGATAAGGTGTGTTTGATGATTTGGATATTGATTATTTACTGGAATACTGACTACTTCTGGCTTTATATAATCTGCACTATAAAACTCATCTTGATTATTTCCCGAATTTTGATTAATAAATTGATTGTTATGAACATAATTGCTATTTGGTGTTTCAAACGAATTATAATTATTACTATTACTATTACCATCAACAAATTTGTTTTCCACAAAAACAGGCTTGTCCGAATTGTGGACTTCTTTTTGTAAATTCTGAATTCGAGGACTATTATTCTTGATTGGTGCTTTTTGCTGTATTTTCGGCCCGTGTTCTTGTGCTGGAAAAATTGGCGGCAATTCTGGTTGTCTTACATTCGCTTGATCAATTGGCCTTAAATTTTTTGGTCGATTTTGGTTAAAATTATTTTCGAACAAATTATCTGGGGCATTTGGAGTGAATCGGGGTTTCTTGTTTATATCTTGTAGCTGAGTATTATCGTTTAATTGTTGTGGTGGTTTTATTGCGTTTAATTTTTGCCGAATTGCATCTTGTTTGTTATTTTCATTCCAATATTGCTGATTATTACTATTGTCGGGATAGGAATTTTGTCTTCTATTATCGGGAATGTTATTAAGAATATTTATTTTTGTATTTTGATTTGTCGGATAATAAATATCGGGCATTTCATTATTTATTGCTTGTATGCCTTGATTTGGATTGATTCTTGGTGAATTTATTACAATTGGGTTAAAAGTATTTTCATTATTATTAGCATTCTCTTGGCTATTTGGATAATTTTCAATTTGTCTTGGAGGATTGATTAAATTTGGCATAAAATTATCTTCATTGCTATCATGTTGATCTGGATATATTAAGCTATCTTGATTATCTAGATTAAAATCATCATCATAATTACCCTGATATTCAACGTCATTTATTATATTGCCAGTCTGTGGTCTGTTTAGTTGATAATTCTGACTTGATGAATTAAAATAATTTGAATTTTGTCCAGATACAGCATCTTGTTCAAATATATTTTGTGGCATATTATTCATTGGCTCATCTTTAACGTCATCTTCAAATCGATCTAGATTATTTAAATTTTGTTGCTGTGGTTGTTGCTGCTGTTGTTGTTGTTGTTGGTTATTATTTTTGCCAGGATGCTTCTGTTTATGTTTTTGTTTTTGTTGCGGTCGTATTTTTTGTGGATTCTGTTCATAATCATTATTATTATTGTTGTTAATGTTGTTATTATTGTTATTGTTTTGTGGATGTTGCTTTTGGTGTTGCGGTCGAACAGCTGGTCGCGCTGTTGTCTGTCTGACGCCATTTAACTCTTGCATATTACTATCCGGATGAATTTTCATATCGGATAAGCTTGGAATTTCAAATTCCTCCTGGAAATTATTTTCTGGTCTTTGTTGAACCGAGCTAGGCAATGCATCGCCAATAATGCCAGCTATACCTGGTTTTACTTGACTAGGATCTTTATGATTTAATTGAGAAAAGTTGGTTATCATTGGATACATTTGTTGACTTGCAACATGATACTGCGGTGTTGTATGTTGCTGTTGCTGAACTACTATACCAATATCTGGTTGCACATTCTGCCAATTCTCTTTTTGCATTGCTGGTTTTTTCGTATAACTTTGCCGAATGTTTTCTGGTACTTTTGCCATATTATCATTATTATTAGCTTGTTGACTTTGAATTGAATGAACTTGATTATTAACATTATTGTTATTAATATTAGTATTGGTATTGATATTAGTATTGGTATTGGTATTGCTCTGATGCGCCATTGGACCAACTTGATTAAAATTGTCAATTGGAATATTCGGTCTGATAGGTGGTCCTGGTTGGAAACCAGCTCCCGCGGGTGGTTTAGGTGGAATGGGTCTTGTGTCAAGACTAATAATATTAGGTCTTACAGGTTGAGGTCCAACTCCGGGATAATTGGTGCCAGGCATTGGTTTTGCTGGTCCTGGATAAATTGCATCTTGTTGATTATTGTTTACATTTGAAGGTCTAACCGGAAATATGTTAGCTTGATTCGGATTTTGATTTAGATTTTGATTCAAATTTTGATTTAAATTTTGATTCAGATTTTGATTCAGATTTTGATTCTGATTTAAATTTTGATTCTGATTTTGATTCTGATTTTGATTCTGACTCGATACAATTGGCTTTGATACATGTTGATTTGGATTTAGATTTAGATTTGAATTTAGATTTTGATTTGGATTTACAGGTCTTTGTTGTTGACTCGAAATAATCGGATATTTAATAACTGGGTTTTCATTATTATTAATAATAACATTATTGTTATTGTTTGGTCGAACCGGATAATTGGGTGGATTAGGTTGAGTGCCGCCATTTTGCTGAATGCTAGGCATTAACGGTCTGATTGGCTGTTGGCCAGTTGGCTTTCCTGGAATCATATTGCTAAATACATTAGTTATCTGTTGCCCTGCTTGATTTGAATTGCTGGTTGGTTGTTGCGGTTTTGGTTGTGGTCTTGGTGTAGTCTTAGGCATCGACTCAACTGGTTTAGCCGCTGGCAAGAGGGGCTCGGGTGGAGGAAAAACCATTTGTTCGAAACAATTAACTTTCTTATATCCGCCCAAAAAGAATATTCTCTCGGAAAACGACAATGATTCAAACTTCTTCTGATAATCACATGATGTTACCCAGGCATTCGGGCCGAGGGACGTGCCGCAAAAGTAGTAAATGCCCTTGCTCTTCATCTCGACGCCGCAGTCATCAAGAGGCGTGAGAAAGAGTCCGGATTCGATCGCTTCCAATGAAGATGGTTTGTAACGGAAATAGCGGACAGACTTGAAGCTGTAGTAGGCATTGGTTGCATTGCCATTGTCGTCTTCGATAAACGACTTGCCCGATTGTACAGACGCCTCCAAACAGAAGTCAGCACGGCAATATTCTTTGATCAGCTGGCTGTCATAGTTGGCAAAGCTAGTGAAGCCGGTTTGCTTTCCCGCAGTGGCCGCCGTAGAGTTGGTTTCCGGGCAATGGCAACAGTTTATTGTTTTGACGATAATATGAATAATTAATATGAATTTGATTAGAATATTCATATTATATTGTTTGGATTTAGAAAAATGTTTTATTATTAATGTTTTATTAGTTTTAATTTTTTGTTTGCTGCTTAATTTTTTAGCAGCACCTAGTTTCATTAAGTATGTAAAATCTGTATTAAATAACATACTTTTAGTTCATTGATCTGAAGTTTAAATAAAATTTTTTTTGATAATATTTATTAAGGTTTTAATGTTTATAACATCTGTTAATGTTTTCTGATTTTAAGAAAATTTATTTTTTAATTTTTTTTGATTAAATAAAGACTTTTAAAAAACAAATTATAAATAACAATAATTATAAATAAATGCAACAAAAGCAACAAATAATCACAAAAATATCACAAAATATATTTAAATTTATTTACACTGTAATTATTGTCAATTATTAAAATTAAAGTTTGATTTTTAAAATATTAGCATTAAAGGCAAAAAAAGCTCTTTACCCATTAACACCCCCATTTGCGATTAAAATCAATAAACTCTGTAATTAGTTTTCAAAAACAGCAGTGAACTAATGAATCGGTCTTTGTAATTAGCAAGATAATATTTTATAACATTAGTACGTTTTTCTAAACGTTTTTATTAATATTTGTCGTCATAGCTCTAATTATTATTATTAAAGCTAGTACAGATCTAAAAATTCAAAATGTAAGTTAGATGTTTTACTGTTTGTTCACAATTATAAAACTAGTTATCTGAATTGGCTTGAGTGTCACTTTACAAATATATTGTTTTAAAATGTTTAATAAACATTAAAAAAGCTAGCTTACACTTTCGAAGCTTAAGTTTGTTCCACCTGTGGTTTATTATTATTATTTTATACTAAATCTATTGAAATTTATTCTAATTGAAAATTAAAAAATAGTTTGATTATTATCTAACATAGTTTATAAATTTTTATTATTTTCAAGAATTTTGACATTTTATAAAAATACAATTTGCTTATCAATTAATACATTAAAATTTTGTTTAAAAATTCGAGCAAAATATTTAAAAATAATTAATTTCTGGTGTTGTAATAGACTCATCAGTTTGAGTTGTATCTTGAGAAAGGCTATTTGTTTCAGTACTTAATGTCGTTGGCAACACATCATCTAAAAGAGCAGTGTCAGTTTTGTCTTCAATATTAGCGCCTTTAACATCTTCATCAACATAAACCAGATTCATATCAAAGCTAGGCTTATTGATCCATTCACTTTCGGGTTTAGGTCTATGATGTTCGGGCTTGGGTCTATGTTCGGGTTTAGGAAATTTACCAATCTCAGCTAATGGCCCGAAATTGATTTCGGGAAAGCTGGGAAATTTGGGTAATGGCGGAAAATTAATTTCGGGTAAAGCTGGTATTGCGGGTAAAGCTGGTATTTCGGGTAAAACTGGTAATTCCGGAATAGGTATTGGCAAAGATGGATATTCTGGTTTAAATGGTTTAGAATTTTCAGGCTCGGGTTTGTACTCTAAATCTGGTTTCCATTCGGGGATTGGTTTCCAATCGGGGATTGGTATCCATTCGGGTTTAGGTGGTTTTGGTTGTGGTATCCATTCCGGTTTTGGAGGTAAAGGAGGCGAAGGATGTGGTGGGTGTGGTCTTTCAGGTATTGGCGGATATGGTGGGTGTGGTTTTGATGGTGGAGAAGGCGGAAGAGGATATGGTGGGTGTGGTGGGTGTGGTTTTGATGGTGGAGAAGGCGGAAGAGGATATGGTGGGTGAGGTGGGTGTGGTTTTGATGGTGGAGAAGGCGGAAGAGGATATGGCGGATATGGTGGGTGTGGTTTTGATGGTAAAGGAGGCGGAGAAGGGTGTGACGGATGTGGTTTTTCTGGTGGAGGAGGATGTGGTGGGTGTGGTTTTGATGGTGGAGAAGGTGGAAGAGGATATGGTGGATATGGTGGGTATGGTGGATATGGTGGATATGGCGGGTGTGGTTTTTCTGGTGAAGGAGGCGGAGAAGGAGGCGGAGAAGGATGTGGTGGATGTGGGTTTTCTGGTGGAGGAGGCGGAGGAGGATGTGGTGGATGTGGTTTTTCTGGTGGAGGAGGCGGAGGAGGATGTGGTGGGTGTGGTGGGTGTGGTGGATGTGGTTTTTCTGGTGGAGGAGGATGTGGTGGATGTGGTTTTTCTGGTGGAGAAGGCGGAGGAGGATGTGGTGGGTGTGGTTTTGAAGGAGGAGAAGGCGGTAAAGGATGTGGCGGGAGTGGCTGTTCTGGTTCTGGTTCTGGTTCTGGTTTCCATATGGTTGGTATGTTGATAATTGGTGGTTTATAAATTTCGGGTATTGCAGGAATTTCAGGAATTATTGGCCAGATCAATTCGGGAATTGATGGTAGATGGGGAAATGGTGGCAAGTGCACTTCCACTATTGGAAAAAATATTGGCAGTTTAATTTTATCGTTTGGTGAATTTGGTTCTAGTTCTTCGGTATCTTGATGTAATGTTAGACCAGCTTCATTATTATTGTCTGCTGAGTTTAAATTTGAATTAACTGTTGATTGAGCTTGTTCAATTATTTTCTCATTTTGCAATATTGTTGTTGGATTTTCATTTGTATCAATTAACGTTGATGCAATTGTTGTTTGTTTACTAATTCTTTCAGTTGTTTTGTATAAATTTGGTTGAATATTTTTATCTTGATTAACTAAAATTTCAACAAGCTCACTAATCTTATCATTTAAATTAGTATTATTTTGTTGTGTACTAGCTGGATAAAAATGTTGCTTATTCTTATCATTCTGAAAAGTAGTCAATTTACGACAAATCTTGTTTTTTGCTAATTTATTTAAAAACATTTGCTCTTGTTCATCGAGCAAGTTAACATTTTTAACATAGCTACATTTACTAACTATATTAATAACATCAGATGTGCCATAAATACCAAACAGAATCACTTCATCGCCTTTAGTCAAATGGATAGAACAATCTTGATCGTTCTGAGGCGTATACATAAGATACGTCTCTTCGAAATAGCCGGACGTATTCTCGACATCTCGGTATACATCACTAACATTGACTTCATAGCTGGCATACGGTATGTTTGCTAAGTAATCGCGCTTAACGTCCACCTCTCTGTCCGATATGACCAGTGCTTTCCAACCGAAATCAAATGAACAGAATCTCTGGTCAATTGACAGCTGACTCTCCGGACCACAACTGCATCCATAGCAAGCAACTATAAACCAGGATAGTAAAAAATAATAAATTACTAGATATTTTATTTTATTTATCATTTCATCGAATTGTTTTAAAATTTAATTTTTGTTAGATTTGCTATTTATTAAGTTTTATACAATATTTATTTTTAAATAGGTCATTTTTAAATTATGTTTATTTTATTTTACAAGTTTTTATTACACTATGTGTTTTGCATTTGCTTTTAAAATTAGATCAAATTTGTTTTTGTTTATGATTTAATTTTTTTGTCAAGATTAAATTTGAATTAAATACATTAAAATTATTATTAAAAACAGATTTTAAAACAATTAATATACACTGTATATTGTAATTAACTTCCAGGTTTATATTTGATTTAGCGTATTTAATTTATATTTTAAAAATAAATTTATTTAAATAAAAAATTAATTAATATTTCATTAATATGTTATTTCAAATTTAGTTATTATACTAATAATAAAATTATTATTTAGGCTTATAATTTAAATATATAAGTAATGCTTAATTTTTATACATAAATAATATTAATAAATAGTGTCCTCCAAACGTCCCAAAAAATAATATGCGCGGCCAAAGTCGGGAGTATAAAAATATAGAACAAAATATATAATAAACCGAAAATGTGCATTTTTAATTATATTCAAAAATATTTTTTATTTTTATAATTGTGTTTAAAATTAATAAAATTTTGACTTAATTCTTTTAGTTATTCAAACGCAAATGTTTGTAAATAACCGGTTACTACTATATTTTAATCAATATTTTGTATTTTATTTTAATATGTATTTGTTTTTCAAAATGTTTTAAAATTCTTAATTTATATATTTTCAAAAGTATTCTTTAAACTGCATATTTTTGGCATATTATATATTATGTTCTATATTTTTTATACTCCCGACTTTTAACGCAAATATTTTTTAGGACGATTGGAGGACATTATTAATAAATATATTATTGTTTTATCAACAGTAAAAGATACAGTTTACTTAATATTGTACAGCCTATTAATCATTGTTTGTAAATTAGATATAGCTTACAGTTTGTATAGTCATAATAGGTATACAGTTAGCAATTGATATAATTAATTAATTTGGTATATAAATTCAATTATTTAATAAAATGTTGATATTTTAATACTATTTTTTAAAAATTAAATAATATAATAAATTTATTAAAAATTTAAACATAATAATTTGTATTATATTGAAACATAATCAGTAGCCTTGGTTTTCGGTCCAAAACAAAAAATAAAAAATTTTAATATTTTAACTCAATTTTATTCAGATTTTATTTTTTAACTAAAAGTAATTTATAAAAGTTTATTTGATGTAAATTTATAAACTTTTATTAAAAACTACGTAAATATCCTATATGAAATCAATTGGTTTATGTTTTGTTTTCAAAAAATATTTATTGGAAATCTATTAATTAATAATAAAACAAATATTTAAATTTGCAACATAAAATCAAAATATTAACTTGATAAAATTTATAATTGTTCTAAGTTTAAAGATTTAGTATATAATTATCAAGTCAAGAGCTTAAAACTCTAATTTAATTAAAATTAAGATTGTGCCGGGAGTATAATTGGGAAGATATTGCTATTTTGGATCAAAAATAAAAACTACTAAACATAATATAGCCCTTAGGAAGATATTTTCAATAAAAAGTTAAAATTAAACTGACGTAGTTTTTGTTTTATATTAATAATAGTAATGTCAGACTAATTGTTAATTCACATATTTTGTGTCTTAAATAATTTGATTATTATTTCCATGATTTGCCAATGAGTAATTATTGCTAATTAATTAGTTTGAGTTAGTGTTAACCAATAGTATTTTTTTGAAAAAAGTTGAAACAAATCTATCAATAGTCTAATATCATTTTGATATGTTGGTTTGATATGTTTATATGCCAGTCATGTCTGATGTTTAGCTTATTGTAGTTATCACTCACTTATTCAAAGTTTAAAAACAACTATAACTTATTAACGATTTATTAAACAAACAAAAACAGTGTATCTGCAGTGTCTTAATACTGACCAATTAAGACATTGTAGTTAAGCCTTTTATCTATGTTAACTGAACAGTAAAAGCACTAAATATTTTATGTTCTGAACAAATAAATGGCTATTGATATAATTAATTGTAATTTTCTCCTCATAAAAAATAGTAACATCTTATATGAATTACATGTCTATAAACCTATAGGTCTAAAAATATCTCCCTAAGATATAGCCTATTATGTTTTTGGTAGTAAATATTGCTTTACATTATTGATAATAATAAATAATTTTAAATTTTAAATAAATTTTCAATGTTTTCGTTTAAATATTTAGTGAATTATATTTAATATTAGTAATTGTATTTCTGTTATTTATATGATTACCATAGATTAAGGACATTTATTTTAAATTTTAAAATGAAATTTGACATGTGCTTTGTAAAAGATAATTCTTTAAAGTATGCAATTTTAATTAAATTGTTTTATTTTACATTAAATATTACTTATAAAAGATAATAAGTTTTAAATGTAATAAATTAGTCAGAAACCAGTAAATTTTTTAATAATTTGACTTTTGCAATTTATTATACTTTTAGTAGCTTATAAAACTTCAAATTTTAATTATTTGCAAACTAAATATTTTGTGGTAATTTTTTGCCATTTCTAATTTTTTGCAGTAATTAGTCTAAAAAATTTTTAACTGCACATGTAAAATTTGGTTTAATTAAAAATTAATTAGAATTATAACCTATTAAGTTCATATCAAAATTTTAAAACCACATTATATATAAATTAGACATCAAAAAGTTTTTTACTGCAAGTAAGACTCGTGTAACTTATGTATTTATAGCGGATTTAGGTTTTTATCTAGAATATTTTAACCTGTTTTTAGTTAATGTAGTTAATTTGTTTTCACATTTGTGCAAGCTTATTAATGCTTTTAAAATACTGTTGAAAATTTTTAATTCGCTATAAACTCATAAGTAATGTTTAAACTATCTTATGTTAACAGAATTATTTTTATGCCATTATAACATTAATTATTTAAATTAAACAAATATAAATTTTTAAATTGGCAGTTTGAATTTAGTAATATTTTTATAAATTATTCATTATTAATATTGAGCTAGATTATTAGAAAAGTCAATCAAAACAAATTAAAAAAAATTTTATATTCAGCAAATATTTTTAATATAAATTACTATCTACTATAAGCATTAAAACATTCATGTTCAAAAGTGTTATTTAGTTATTTAATCTTGTATGTTGTACCAGAAAAAACAACATAACCGTAAAGTGTGTCTTTTTTAATTATCAATCTCTAATATAATTGCAGTATTATATATAAAAAGCAATAATCTTTATTTGAAAATTATTATATTGTTTTGCTATCTAAACATATAATTCCCACTGGTATCACTTTTACTTGGCTAAAATATAGATTAAAATATATTTTAATTATGTTGATTAATAAATTTTTAAAAAATTATATTTGTTAAAAAATTTAATTAAAACAATTTAAGAAAAATTTATAATTAAAACAAAAAAATTAAAACTTTTTTTTTAAAATTTAATTATTATTAATTATTTATTAGTTAGTATCATCAGGTTGTTTCTTACTGGGGAAATTAGGTAAACCAGGTATTTGAGGCAATTGGGGTAATGGCGGAATTGCTGGAAACGGTTGGACAACAAAGTTAGGAATGCTTGGAATTTGAATTTGTGGAAACAATGATTGTTCTCCTGGTTGATCATCTCCGTCATCAAGTGGCGTATTTTCGTCCACTATAATACTCTCCAAATTTTCGGTTGTTGTTTCTATTAAATCTGGAAGTTCACTTGATGCTACTACTGGCATTAATGAAACAGGCTCATTTGTGCTTTCTTCAGTTGTTGTTGATATTTTAACTGGTTTATTTGGTTTCTTATTTGGTTTTTTATCAGGTTTGTTCCCGGGTTTTTTATTGGGTTTTTTACCGGGTTTTTTATTAGAATTTTTGCCAGGTTTGTTCTGGGGTTTTTTACCAGGTTTGTTTTGGAGTTTTTTACCTGGTTTTTTCTGTGGTTTTTTACCAAATATGTGTTGAGGTCTTTTACCAGGTTTGTTTTGAGGTTTTTTAACAGGTTTATACTGAGGTTTTTTGCCAGGTTTGTAACGGGGCTTTTTAACAGGTCTGTTGTGAGGTTTTTTACCAGGTTGTTTTTGAGGTTTTTTATTTGCTTTAACAGGCTTATTATTTGAAATAGTGCTTGGTGTTCCATTTGATCCCAAATCTGTTAACTCTAATATTGATGAAGGATTAGTTGGCTTTTTACCTGGTATACGATTTGGCTTTGTTAATTGATTCGGGTGCACAACAGATGGCTTGTCAACTATTATTTCTTGATCAGTTGGTATAAGTGGACTTGTATTAACTGCAATTGTACTTGCTTGATTTGATTCATTTTTATCTGGTTTCCTTTGCGCTTGATTGTATTCATCATCACAAACAAGACTCTTGGCCACTTTACCAATAAAACGCTCTTCTCTTTTATTAAGCAAGCTAAATTTCTTGACAAAACCACATTTACTCACAATAGGCATACCATCAGTCGGATCATAAACGCCAAATATAACCATTTCGTCGCCTTTCGACAAATTGGCCGCACATTCGGACTCGAGTTTTGGCGTATAAGCAAAATATGTAGAACTGCTGTAATCGGATATATTTCCGACATCTCTGTAGACGTCAATTATGTTGACTTCATAGCGTGAAAATGATATCTCTCTCAAGTCGCGTATTTGTGCAAGGCCATCTTCGTATTTATCCGAAGTGACCAAAACTTTCCAGCCAAAATCAAAGTAACAAAATATGTTGTTAATTGGTTGCTTGCTGTTTTTTGAACAGTTACACGCATTTGACAAGTAAACCAGCTCCACCAGCAAGATACTTAAAACTAGTAACAATTTAACTTTGTACATTGTTCTAGTTTAACTAGCGCTTAACTAGAATAATTAAACTACTTAAAATATTATTTATTTTTTTAGAAATTTATATAAGTTGAATTAGGTCAGAAAGCAGTTTTCAATATTTTATCCTTGCTTAATTTTGCATTGAGTTAAATTGGAACATTAAAAAAACAGTTCTGTTTAATAAGTTCAATTTAAGCAAATTTAAACTAATTCAAATATTATATATTATTATTTATATTTATTATTAATATTTTATAATCTTGAAAATGTTTTTTAGTCATTCTAACTGACATTATATACTGTATATATAATTTAAATTTATTATATTTTATAATATATTTAAAAATTTAATAAAATAAGAATTAATAATTATAAGTGACTGGGTCTTTCTGTCTATCTGTAACTTTTAGAAAAGACTGTTTATTAGTAAAGTTTATATAATTTGATTTAAATATCAAAATATAAAAAGAAATACAAAAATGTTTTTACTTTAAAGCCTGTAATAAAGTATTGAATACATATCTAAATCGCTCTGTTTTTCAATTAACATATACTTTAGGACGAAAAATGCTATAACTATAGCTGTATAATAATTTAGTGTAATATTTTTCTTAAACCGATTTAGTGTAATCTTCCTGTAAAATAAAGACCTATGCCCTAAGTAGTGCAATTGCGTAGTACTAAAATCAACATATTTTTATTAAATAGCAAAATTTCTGTATTGTTTTGAATTACAGCTTCTGTACAATTGTATTTGATCTATTTCTTGTAAATAATTGCTTTAAAAATAAAAAACATATTTACTTACTAAATAGATTCCTGATAACTGGTTAAACAAACACAATATAAAATAAAGGAAAATGTAATTAGAATTAGATTAATATTTCAACTTAATTCTTAGAAATGGCAAAATATTTATCAAATCCTTTTATTATTGTACAACTTGGTAATTATTTCATATGAAATGCAACTGAAATTTGATCAAACTTGAGTTTCTAAAATTTTTTGTTGTTTCTAACTTAATAAAGTGAAACAATAATTTAATAAAATTATAAAAATAATCTAAATTATTAAATAATGTAATAATTATGCTTGTAAAAGTTTAATTATAAAATGTTATCTATTAGTATAAAAGAAACGGTTATTAAGATGAGCCTATTAATTCAAAGTATTAAAAAGATAAATTTTAATAAATTTTTTCTTTTGCAACTTTATAAAAAAATTAAAAATTTTAAGTAAGTAAAACATTGTTGATATGTTTACATGTTTAAATTTTCAATCAACGCTATATATTATCTTAATTTGTTTAGATTTATTAACAAAATTTGTCAATTAAATTCAATATACTGTATATATTTCAGAGTGACAACTAAATCTTAAAATAAAGACAATTTTAATTTTGGCAACTACATTTACCTTATTAGGACTAACGCTTGGGGAATGTATTTTCAACCGTGGATTTACATTTCCAGCAAATTATGAATGTCGAATATATATTGGCAAATTAGTGTTTCAAAGTGACGGAAATTTTGTAATATACGATGGAAATGGAAAGGCTCTTTGGTCTGCAGAAACAACTGGACGAGGCGAAACTCCTGTTTTTCAAACTGATGGAAATTTTGTAATCTATGACATAGCAGGTAAGGCTGTATGGAACACTGGTACAACTGGCAGAGGTCGGGTTCTTATTTTCCAAAATGACCGTAATTTTGTCATTTACGATAATGCAGGAAAGGCTGTATGGAATTCTAAAACAACAAATAAATTAATATAAATTACTTTATAAATTATTGTTTATTGAATTTATTTTTTTAAATATATATAATTTTTTAATCAATAATTCATAAACAAATTAAGAGTATAGAATGAGTAATATATTTTATGCTTTAACCATCTGAAAATATCTGTGCTTAAGGATGAAAGCTTATTTTTCAATATATTGTTATACATTTAAACAATTTTTGTAATTTAACAGTTAAATTTAAAATCAAAATTATAATAAAAAATATATAATTAATAAATATTTTGTTATTATTTCATGTTTAAAATATTAATCAGAGTATGAGAAATTAGATTAATTCAGGGGGATTAGGAGAGGGATTTTTAAAAAATCTGGTAAAAACCTAGGGTTAATATCAAAAAAAAAATATTTCATTAACGCTCAAAAAAACCTATATACTTATGATAAAATGTTACCTAATTTAACTGAATTTAACCCCGATTTAGCACCAATTTATGGAAAATTTTGTAATTAAGCAAAAAATATAAAAATTTAGCTTCGGCGGCATTCAAAATGTTAAATGGTGTATTTTTTTGCGGAGGGGTATAAGTGCCAATTTTTAAAATTATAATAAATTTTTATCTATTATTTAATATAAAGTAAATAATAAAGCTTGAATTGTGGTAGAGATTAAATTTTTTAAAACAAGTTATTTACTTTTAGAATTATTAAAAATAATTTTAGTATTTAGAATATAATATTTAGTATTCATATTTCAACATAATAAATTTAAAAAATTAATTTCACAATTTTTGTAAAAATGTTTAATTTTGAATTGAATAAATGTAATTTTATGACAATCTGTAATCTAGTTAAATAAAAACTTAAATAATTAAGAAATTTTACAAATCATCACAAACTGTGACAACAAAATTAACAAGTTTTATATGGGTTTATATATTGGAAACTTGATTATTATTTTTAAAACATTTAAAAAATTAGAAGCTAACAATATTAGTTTTAGACTAAATTGGGGTCATTATGAAACTCTTTGGTTTTATAGTTAAGTGGTATGATAAAAACTTTTTAAAATAACTATAAAAATAATTTTAAGGCAAAAGGAATTAAAATAATAATTGTTGGATCAAATAGTAAACATTTTGCATATAATAAATTTTAAAAATATTTGGCATGAGCATGAAGGTATTTAGAGACTTAGGCATATCTTTTAATAATGTCTTAGGAATTTAAAACAAAAAGTCCATTACATTTTTGAACATTGACTAGTTTTAAATCCGAAATCATAGTAATTATCAACTAATTGGATAAAATATTTTTATTGTTTAAAAGTTATTTAGTCGATAAAGTTAAACAAAAGAAAAATTAATTTAGTTGTAATTATACATATATTGCATTATATATTTTTTTATCTGAGAGATTTATATAGCAAATTTTCTGTATCGTTTCGATTTACAATTTCCGTAGATCTTTCTTTATGCATGGTTCTACACATTTCTCCGATTACTTTATATAAAGATTTTAACGGTTGGCTCAAATTATTTTGAAATCTGAAATAATAATAAATAATTAAAAAAATTAAAATAAATATAAATATTGATATAAAAATGTACTTTAACTAATTTGTTAAATTTTTTGTTTTGAGCTATAACTATAACTAACAAGCGCAAACTGAAATTTTAAATGATTAGTTTTAAACATTATTTATAGTTCTAAAGCGGATAAACATTATATAACAAATGTTCCATTCTTATAACTAATTATAATTTTAATGAGATGAGAACTACAAGTAATACAATCTTTATTAATTTATTTAATCATAATCATATTTTTGTAAATAAACTGTTAGTTTTATACACTAGTCTCCAATTATTAAGAGTTCAAAAGTGTTAGTTATCTTATTTTACTGCTTATTAAGAAATACAATATTTGAAAATACTTGTCTGGCCTATCTCAGGCCTATTTAGTTAGAATGTTTTTGTATGTTTAGTAAATAGTAAAAAAGTTAACCAACACTTTTGAACTTTTATAACTGAAAACTACTGGTCTTATATATCTAGCTTAATAACTTTTAATAACTAAAAAATATTGCCCACACTAAAAAAAGTATTACTAAATTTCAATAAATTTTATTAAAATTATAACTAGTTATAAGAATGAAAATTTTATAATATAATGTTCATACGCTTTAGAACTATAAATAATGTTTGATGCTGGTCATCTGAGTGGTCCATTTAGCGCTTAACAAGTTCTTATATTGAAAAATGAGCTAGTTTAGTCCAATAAATAATTAATTTAATAAATTCTTTTATTGGGATTTTATTGCAATTTAAGCTTAATAAATGTTATTTTTATTATTGTTTGCAAAATGTTTTTATTTAAAGATTTAAAAACTTCATTAATATAATAATTGAAGCAATATATTTGTTAAATAAAACTATGTATTTATCCAATTTTTATTTTAAACTTATTTGTGCTATAAAAATTTTGCTTGATTAATAATTTTTAAAATTTTATATTTATATATAGAATAGAAAATAAAACTAAACACATATTATATAAAAATTATTTTATATAAATTTTTAAACGTATGCATGAACAGTTTTTCTCTTATCTAACCTTTTCACATATTCTTGATTAAATTGAAAAGTTATGTTTTATTAATATAAATTTTTTATGACAATTATGGAATTTTACAAAGAGTGCAACAGTGACAGTTTTATAAAATTTTACTTAATTATTTTGTGGCATGATAAAATCTGCTTATTTTAAAAACTAATCAGGTTATAAAAAATTCAAAAAGTTATTTTATCAAAAAATATGTTATTGAATAATTGGCGCAAACTTTGATTACATTATTTAAATTAATTAATTTTGGTTTCAAAATTATTTAATCATTTTTAATTTAATGACTCAATTGGTTCCATTGATTATAACCCAAATTATAGACCAATACATTACTGGTCAGTGCATACAAACTATAATGAAAACAACAACTTGATTGCTTTTTAATATTTGTTAAAAATATTATAAATTCCAATTTAATTGGGTGCAAATTAAACTATTTGTCTATATCTTAGCAAACTATTTGTCCGTATCTATTTTCACCACAACCATAAACTTAACCCTAGTATGAAAGGGTCAAAGAGTGAATTAAACTTACTTGATTGATTTTAATATTTTGATCACAAAAATAAGTAATTAATTTTGATATAAAACATTTATTACTTGCATAGCCTCTACCCATCTATATTAACAAATTACTTTGTATTATATTTTTATCTATAGTATAATTTTTAATATATCTTATCCGTTATTGTCTCATGAATAAAATATTATTAATAATAATAGTTTGTAATTATCATTTAATAAAAAAAATATGATAAAGCTTAAATTGTAATAGAGATTAAAATTTTAAAATTAATTTAATTACTTTTAAAGAAATTTTTAAAATAAAATTATAATATTATATTATTATTATATAAAATTTAAATTTAACAAAATTTATCATTTTAAATTACGTTAAATTAATTTTTTTAAATGTAATTAATTATTTTTAAAATATTAATTTAATAAGATAAATTTATTTTAATCTATTTAAATGTTGGTCTATAATTTTTTTAGCAAACATATATAAAGACTTATTTTGTTTTATATAAAATATTACAATATTTTAAGATATAATAAATTATAATATAAATGATTAAAACTAAAATGATAAAACAAAATACATTATGCTTTATATTATTCATTTGTGTTTCAAAAGGTAATAGTGCATTATTTATTTTTATAAATAATTTATTTAAAACAAATTAATATTTACAGTAATTTTATCAACAAGTTTAAATATATGCAATGATTGGATTTCATATGAAAAGCAAAAATGTTATAAAATAATTGAAAAGATAAGAACAGAAGCAGAAGCAGAGATTAATTGCAAACAATTGGACAGCACTTCGACACTTATAACAATTCACTCTTAGGAAGAGCAGGATTTACTGTCCAATTTGTTGTCAAATTATAGCGACATTTCCGACAACGTTTGGATTGGTTTAAAGTATATAACCACTTACGGAGAATACCAATGGATAGATAGCAAAAAGATTGATTATAAAAACTGGGATGATGGCAGTCCAGATCCATCTAAACCTGACCCATGTGTGCAAATGTCACTTGCCAAAATAAAGTTGGGAAAATGAGATGATGAAACGTGTGGAAAGAAAAGTTTGATAGTTGCAAGAAAATACAAGCTTGGTCCATTAATTTGTTAGCCACTGCTCTCGAAAATGTGACTAATCTTCTGGATGAACAACAATACACAATAAATGAATTAAAAAAAGAAAATAAGGCTTTAATGAAGAAAACAACAAATTTGGAGAAGAATTTAGTGCCGATTGGCTTCACATACACTCAACTGCCGAATGAAAAGTCGCCGCAAGAGATATGGCCGACAATGAATTGGACTGACATAAGTAGATCATATAATGGCGTATTTTTTCGAGTTATTGGCAATGAGTCGGCACAGTTTGGAGAAATTCAAGATGATAATTCACCAAGGTTATCTGCTGTAAATAATGTCTATCTTTCAGAATATCGAGATTTTTAACAATCAGAACACGTTTCAGCCAATCACAGCACTCCGGGTAGGAAGTGGAGCGACTGGTCTTTCATGGGAGTCGACACTCTTATTAAGGTTAATGAAAGTAATATTAAATCTTTTAATTACATTCAATTTGATGTATCGGACGGTGAGGTCCGGCCGCGCAATATGGCTATACGTGTCTGGAGAAGAACTGAATGATTATAAACTGTAAACTATTTTTATATATTAAAAATAATATTAATTTTAGAAATAAAGAATTTGTTGTAATTTTACTAATATTTAACCCACAATAGAGTTGTGTTTATTTATTGATAAATACGACTATTTGAGTTGGCTCTCAGATTCTGCTAGAGTTTAGACATTTTATGTAGTTTTCTTATCAACTTTAGCTGAATTATAAAATATTTTTTAATATCAATATTATTTCAGAAAACATTTTATTGCATAACTTAATACATAAATCTAATTAAATCAAATTAATCCATTTATATATTTTATTAGTATAAAAGTCATGACAACAATCAATGTTCAATATTAATAATAATACTTGAATTGTACTTTTAACATGGAATTATTACGTTCTCAACACAATTAATATTTTTATTTGTTATCATATAATACAAAACTTTTACTTATATTATATATTAATTAAATATTTTTTCAATTTTTATTAAAACATTATGTGATCGAGAAATGAAAAAACTTTAAAACAAATAAAAGCTTATAATTAGAGACCACAAAACGTTCCATAATATATTATGCGCGGCAAAAGTCGGGAGTATCATAATTATAATATAAAAATCTGTAAATATAATTATTTAATATAGAAATCTATTTACAAATAAAAAAACTTAAACAAATTCAAATCAAATATAGAAACATATTATTAATCAGTTAATCCCTAACATCTGCGATCAGATACCATACATTCCAAACTTAATAGGCAATCTTGTGATTTGATTTACAATAAGCCTTGCAAATTATTTAGTACTGAAAGCATTTTAAGTAAAAATATTATTGTATTGTCTGAATTGGCTGAATGCAAAAATAATTATTTGGATTATAATTGCAATTTAAAAACATTAAAATTAAGTTTAAATAAAAATCCTAATTTAACTAAAACATCTATTTCAAATAAAAATTACATGTATGCATCTCTAACTACCGTTGATGTTGAAAGATCATTTTCAAAACTTAAAACTCGTTTATCTGATAAAAAAAACTAATTTCACTGAAAATAATATTTAAAAATATTTATTTGTATATTACAATAATTTTTTAATATTTTAATTTGATTTTTAATGAAAATAAAATTTAAATTTCTTTTATTGAAATAAAAAATTTTGATACTCCCGACTTTTGCCGCGTATAATATATTATGAAACGTTCTGTGGTTTCTACTTATAATAATATACTTATGATCAGTCGTTTTGGTTATTCGGCCAAAAACAGAAAATAAAAATTTTTTATTATCTTAACTCAATTTGATTCAAATTTTAAAGTTTAAAAATTACAATATTAAGCATATAATTATCAAGTTAAAGTTTTAAAACTATGATTTGATTTAAGTTAAGATTGTACCGGGGTTTAATTGGGCGGATATTGCTATTTTGAGCCGAAAACCAAAACGATTCTTATGATTCTTATGTTTATAACGGATTTAAGTTTTTATCTAATGTATTTTTAAAACTTTAATTCACTTAAACAAATTATAGTACATTAACTTCATTAATTAAAAACACGTTTGTTTAGTTAATTGACTATAGAATAAGTGCTTGTATTTAACAATCAGATAGAGTCCGTATCACTAGTTAGAACCAAATTGGAATTACAGTCAATACGTTTGACAAAACTTAAAAAAAAGTATCGATAGGGTAGTTTGATTACAGAGTTTTCGATACGAAAACAGATTATCTAATTGAAGGCAAAGTCGAGATTTAGTATTGACGCACCGGTTGATACTACGCGTACTGACAGTGCTCAGAAGAGTATACTTTAGAAATGCCAAAGTAAACTAAACTTTCTTTGAGATTCCTTTGATTAGTAAATTTGAGGTAAACATATATCGATATATTGTTATATTAGCGATCAAGTTAAAATTTATGTTTTTTATTTAATAAAGAATATTACTTATGTATTATTAATAATGAATACTAAATACATATAATTTTAAATTCGATCATTAATATAGCAATATATCGATATACGTTTAACACAAATTTATTCAACAAAGGGGCATAAATATATGTTTGATTTACTATTTCAGTTTTACATATACTTAATTTGTAAATATTTTTAAAACTACATACAGGTAAATCTTACTCTTTTTAGTAGTTTATTTCAGTAGTTTTATAAATAATAAAATTAAGCATTCTATTGACTTGATGCAGTTTGCATGCGTTTAATTTTATTATTTATAAAACTACTGAAATAAATCATTAATTAAAAAAGTAAAACAGATAAAATTAATTTGTGAATTTATTGCGAGTTAATATATTCTTAGGAATCCCCTACTAAACTTTTTATCAAAAAAAAATTTCATGTTTATGGTATAAATGTATAAACGTTATTTATATTAGGTTGGCGGGTAAGTCTCCGCGTATTTTTATTCAACAATTATTTAAAATTATTTTTAAATTTATTTTTAAAAATTCAAGTAATCTATTTTATTAGTTTATTTAAGTAGTCATCATAATAAAAATTTAGATTTTATTTTTTAATTCTAACATTG